>JAUYWI010039341.1:0-18240 GCA_034780595.1 Parotoplana pacifica
TTGTCATTTACTCAACCAATTCCAAAACAAAATAAATCCCAATATAGCTAACATATGTCCATCATGCAAGCAATCACTCCACAACACATTACATATATTTAACTGTCCACATCACCAGACACACTTGAATGTCTGTGACTTATGGTCAAATCCATCAGATGTAATCAAATTCATAACCCACACTGGAGGACTACCCTTCTTTACAAAGGGTAGGGGCTACAACAACAGAACAATATAATACAATGACATAAAATGTCAAAGAAATATATATTTTAAATATACAAGTACATACCTAATAGCAATATACAAAATATGTAGAATAAAACCTTTACTGCAGCAAACATTCAAAATGAGAAATAAAAATATCTGTAAAGCCTTCGACAGCACTAACATTATAGAAATGAAGTTAAAGTCTACCTTCTGCAGCATGTTTAAAACATAAATTAAAATAAAATAAAACATACCAGCAGCTAAGGCTTATTTTATTTATTTTAATTTATATTTAAACATGCTGCAGAAGGCTTATTTTATTTTATTATAGAAATAAATATAATCCAACCAAAAAATGTGTAAAAATATAAATATGGCTTCAACATAAAAACAGCATTCCTTCAAGATTAAATCAAAACTATGTAATCATGTGCATATTGTTCTACACCCAAGCTGAAGCATGATAAGATGATCAGTGAAGCTCGTTGATTGAAAGTGCCATCTAGTATATCCAAAATCCATATAATCCGGTCAGAAATGAAAAAAGTAAAAAAGTGAAAATGCGAAACAATAACAAGAAATATGGTGCGGGATTTAGGGCCCTCAACAGTGAATTTTAATCAGTTTTATGTGTACACATCCCGCACTCTTCCCATAATCTATGTATTCAAAAGCTAAAAATTGTTACTAGCAATACTCTTATTCTTATGGTACAAACCTTTTAGTTAACCTTTAGTTAAGTTTTAAGATTTTGGTAGACAACATAGGTGGTATAAATAAAATAACGTAATTTACTGTTAAATTAGTACTAGTTAATTTTAAATAATTTTTAAAATGTTACTTTAAGTAAGCATAATTTTATTAATGATAACAAAGTTAAATTTCAAATATAACCATAACATATTAAAAATTATAAACATTATTTTATATAGATTATAGTCAAACATAATATTAATTTATGTAATGTCACATATTTCCCCGTTACTGCATTGAAATAGTATCTAAATTTGTTTCTTGTATCGCTTTATCAAGTTCAAGAATAGGTTTTTCAAAAGAAACAGAGTTTATCGCATAATCAGCTTCTTCATTCGAATTTGTATCATATTGATTTTGTTGAATCTCGACATAGCATCGGCATGACCCGTATTCAAATGACATGAGATCAATCACCCATTTTATCAAACGAGTAGATGTGCCATCCAGGGATGTGTCTGTCTTTATTGAAGAGATATTGAAGTGGTTTGTGGTCAGTGTGGACCTGAAACTTTCTACCTATCAAAAATGTGTCCATCTTTGTAGAGCCCACGTTACTGCAAGAGCCTCTCTCTCTCACTCTCTCTGTTGGAATAGTTTTTTTCAGATTTTGATAATGTTTTTGAAACAAAAATAACTGGATGATTTTCTTGAGTAAGGACTGCTCCTATCGCCTCTTGGGATGCATCGGTTGCCACAATGGCTGGTTTCTGCTAGTCGCAAGGCAGTTTCTATAGGTGATGAGGATTGTTCTTTCTTTATTTATTGAAAACTTCTATTTCATTCTTCTGTCCATTGAAATTTATTATTTGAGTTTCTCAAAAGATTTAGAGTTGATATCTTTTTGGAATTAGTCGACCAACATAATTTATTAATCCTAAAAAGTGTTGCAACTCATTTTGGTTTGGCGGTGTTTCTATTCTTTTTATTTTTTCAATGAGACTATCATATGGCTGTATTCCTTCAGCCGATATGGTAAAGCCCAGGAAATTGATTTTTTTGCATATTGTATTGATTTAGTTTCGTTTCGTTTATTGTAACGTTCTTTTCTTTCAGTCGTTTTTTGACAGCACTTAGTCGTTTCTCCAATGATTGTTTGTCCGATGTCATCTCTTGAAAGATCAAAAGCCCTTTAATATTTTGAGTATCAATTTCATTGTTTTTTGAAAAATGGCGCTTGTATTCTTCATTCCCATTTGAAGTCTGTTCATTTTGAAAAGACCTTTACTCGTCGTGTTGATTACACATAGATCTTTTGCTTTTTCGTCTAATATGTTCAATTTTAGGCAACGAATATGAGCTAGTTTTTATCTTGGAATTAATATGGACCTTACAATCGGCACACATGCGAAAGGAACCATCGGATTTTTTCACCCACGCTACATTTTTAGTTTTTTAAATCTCCTTTAAAATTTATAAAATAGCACATACGACATTTAGACAAATGGTGAGTCATATGCATTCAAATGAAGGGCTAACCTTTTAATTTATTCTCAAGTTCCTTTTTGAAATTGTGATTGTTTACAACAATCTGCAGTAGAGTGCCAAAAGCTTGACCATCAAATAATTAGGAACACCGGGGTTACCGATTTATTTGGGTAATCTCTACAACTGCTTTGATATTAAATTGTTCAATTATAATGTCAAGATACAAAATTGAGACACCATTGTCTATCAAATAGATAGTTAGTAGAATTCTATTAATTTGAAGAAATTACACTCTTATTTAATATAAACAACTTTTGTAGATTAGATTGAGGTTTTACTAACACTTGGTCGCTTAAAATAAGTCACCCTTATTATTCTGTAAATGGGACAATTAAAACAAATCGTGAGATATATGAACACAACCGATAGAGCTTAGATCGATCAATAAATATATGAATATATGCACCAGGTATCATCATTACTCGAAAAGTAAACATTCCAGATAACATAAAATTACAATGAGGGCTGTACGGTGGTTGCCTCAGGAGTCTTGTGTTGCGAGTAGCAATGTGGTTAGCAGTAATATGAGGGTCGAACACAGTCGGGCATTAGTCTAATGTTCTGCGCAAGTAATGGATTTTGTTGATTTAACAAAAAAATCGCTAGAACGCATAAGTCGACCATTCAATATTAGCACAGACTGATAATGCTTAGATTGATCTAGAAAAATAGGAATCTATGTACCAGGGTTATCGATTCATTTGTGTAATCTCTAGAGCAGAAATAGCACAGCAATTTAAATTCTAAAGTTACATACTAAGACGCAAAATTGAGACAGCATTGTCTATCAATAACATTATCTATAACAATACCAATTTCAACGAGATTACACAAACATATTGATGAAACACCTCATGCATCGTTTCAAATAAGTCACCCTTACTATTCTGTAAAATGTTAATCCATATTAGAAAAGTATATGACATAATTAAAACAAATGATGAGACAAATGTACACACCTGATAGAGTTTAGATTGATCCCTATAATGAGGAATATATAACTCGAAAAGTAAACATGCCAGATTACATAACATTTTTTCAACGAATGGTTCTTTCAAACACTAATATTCAGCAAGAGCTGCAAATAAGATAGGGTTGCTCTGAATCATCGGTACAGAAATCCAGTCTGGGCCTTGGTATTGTAGGAAATGTACTCCGCAACCACTACAATGTCCTTTCTTGACACGCTTTGCTGGTGGCTTCGTTCGTGCTGATAGACCAGCCCTCTCCACACCAACCTTCTTAGAACGCACCCTCTCAACAGCAGACTTCTCCATACCAAACTTCTTAGAACCCACCCCTTCAACACCAGGTCTCTTCAAACCAACTTTCTTAGAAGCCTCTTTCAACACCAGACCTCTCCACACCAACCTTCTTAGAATGCTCCCCCCTCAACACCAGACCTATCCACATATTGGATGATTGAATTTTGTTGCAGACTGGGCAGGGCACCATTGCACGTTGCAACGAACGTCCACCATTTTTCAGCAACTGTATTTGCTAAAGATACAAAATATGAATCGTCTATTGTAGCAGTTGACAACAGACAACAATTAATAGAAATAAGGTAAATATTATGTTCTGCAGAATATCTACAGAATGAACAATTGTGTATCAAATGATGTCTTGGGCTTAGACTACTATACATGCACCAGCAAAATATCTTAACCAGCTCCTAGGTAGAAAATAATTATATGTATGAACTAGAAATTGTTTATGTTGAAGAAATATGCGTCATTCCATAGAGAAACAACAACGTTTGATAAAGGTCAGTGGCACACACCCAGATTCTTCAAAATTGGTACCTTTTACTCAAATTACCATTTTAACAAACTTTCATTTAGTCCACAGTTATGGCTTATCGAAATGTGTTCTTATTTACCAATATTGAATAACTTGACACCTTTGACTGACTGGAAGGGACACTCATGGTAAATATTTGTATTAAAATGCTCTAATTCGTGTTTTAATACATATCTTTTTAACACATTTAAGGCTCATATAAATTTTTACTGATAGTTTAGCACAATTTATTGTAGCTAAACAATATCCAATGGTTACAATTTGGTGCTAAACCATCAGTCTTATGTAACAAAATTATATTGAGGTGTTTAGTACCAGGCAGTGGCAGGTTTGGGGGTTGGATAGAGCTTCGCAAGATCTGAAAAAATAGCAGGTGCCTTCATATAAACATACTACTAATGAGAAATATCAGTTTGGTTGGTATATAATGAAAGATAAAAACTCATAGATTTACCAGAACATGTTAATGGGGGTGTTTACATGATCGCGAGTCATTTTATGTTGATATACGATACACCATAATTAATTGGATTTTTTTTCTTTTACAATAGTTTATATACCAATACATAAACTCTAAAACACCTTCAATGTTGATATACAAAAATATAAAATACTACACATATGAATTAAATTTAGAGAATCGTAAACTAAGGATTTTACACACATGTCAGACTTAAATAATAAAAGCAGTTAATAAATTAAACAAAGAAGATATAAAAGAAAGTTAGTTTAAACACCTTCAAAAAATATCTAGTTCTACTGTTCAACAATAATCTATCCAATAAGGAATTAACTTGTATTACATTTATTCCTATTACTGTCAATGATCTTACATTATTCGAAAAATGGAGTACGACTCTCACATTTTTCACAATTGTTCAGCTATTGGTCCCAAATATTTGTTCCTTGATTTTTGTAGCTAAATATCGATGTATTAATTTTATTATCAAGATGATCAATTTTGATGTCAAGAAAAGCTAATGATTTATTGTTTTCATTTCCGAATAAATCAATAGTTTTTCTTGACATCAAAAATTGATCATCTTGAAAATAAAATTGTTACATCTGTTTATCGCAAATCTTGTACTAATCTTTTATTACATTATAAGTCAACTTTTCACCTAGTTCATGGAAAAAAGGCCTCATTCAATCTAGGAGTCGATCATTTGTCTAAAACTTTCCTATTAATTCTTATCCTAAATATTGTACTAACAAAACTATTTCAAAAAATTTCTATAGATATTTCAAATTCTGATCATAATAATGATACCCCGTGTTCTTTTTCAGTGTTCCATTGTCTGGCAAACTCGTCGACATTTAGCTACAATAATCAAGGAACACAATCGTTTTACATTCACACAATTATTGTAAACATAACAAATTTATGTCTGACGATGTAAAGTGAATTTACGAAACTAGTCATTGTTTTATGAATAAGCGTGGCTGTATAAAACCCTTTCGCCTATTTATAATCTATAAAAAAGTAACTCTTCCTAAAAGACCGGGCTTAGCAACTTGGATTCATTTCCAAAGACGTTATACAGTTAGACCAGAGGGATTAGTTGTTTAAAAATCGTTTATTGTTTACAATTTAGTTTCTGTTTTCTGATTGACAAAAAATAAAAGACTTTACCATTGGGAGCCTCAATACCAGTTAGAAAATCATGTATATTTTATGTTTTTTATATATTTTACAGCTTTCTTTAGTTATCTTTAGTTAGTTTAATGAAATAATTACAATATTTGTGAACACCTGCTACCAAATATATTTTTAGATTGAGGCTCGAAATGGTGAAAATAAATAGTATTTATTTCATTCATAAACTGTATTATACACCATTTATTAACTAATTAGAACTGTTTTCCCTCAAATAGTTGAGTAATTTTCATTATTCGTTGGCTGTACTTTGCAAATCTAGAATACAAAGTACCTATTTACCTCCAACCAAAGACGTTGTATAGTTAAGTAATGAAAACCTACAGAATATTATTTGTATATTATCTACAAACATTGAAGTTTTTATTTACCTTTGAAGTTTTAATATTTCGAAACTAAATAAAAAGTATATAATCGTCGCTGTACTAATACAAAACCACTGATTTTTGCCAACCATAAGCAAAGTAATTACAAAGCAGCGATAACAAATTCTGCCTATCTATCTTATGCGTAAATCGCTTACTGCTCTATCTAGCCTCTGAAAAGTATAGTTGGTATAATTGAAATCTGTGGTTCCAAATTTCCAAAAACATAAATATATATACAATGCACTATCTATGCTACACATTATTTATGACATAGCATATATTTTTTGTCATAAAGAATGTGTGCAGAGAAGATGGTTACTGGGTCCGGCAACTCCAAAAATCTAAAAATTCTCTTAAAATTGGACAAACTGACTAGAACCAATTCAATTCATAAAAATAACAAAATACTACAGATAAAAGAGCAGACAAAACTGAGATTATTATTAATTGGACAGAGAGTCATTTATCAAGATTTGGAAATTAACAACTTTTAGATAAATTTGAGAAATAATTTTAATTTCAAATGCTCAATGACATTTGTTAACTTTCAAAATAAAATTGCCGAAGAAGCTGCAATTGAATGGCACCACCTACCTGACGAAATAAAATTAATTAGAAATATATAGAACTGATGTTAAATCTAACAGAAATATAATCTCGTAACTCCTTATATTTAGATCTATAAATTGGAATATTTTACATATATCTAGATCTGTTGTTTTTATTGGAAACTGCGATTTTTATTCCTTTCTACTGAAACAATTTTTACACATTTGGTTTTAGTTTATATTTGTATATTTTAGGGCCTAATTTTTATATTCCATGTTTTATATATGTACCCACTTATTTAATTTGTAAATCATTTTCTTTGTTTACACAAAATTATAGAGTTTGAAAATATTGAAATAAAATACATAGATTGATAAATTATAGTTTTATACTCGTAAACACATTAGGCATAGATATGCCTCTTAAATAAATTATAAATCAACAATCAAATCTGAACAATAGAAATACAGATGACAATGAATAAATTGACAAATCTTTGCAAAACATTTACAAAATATACTCTATAAACAAATTAGAACTGCGAAATGAATGGATATAAAAATTACATAGGTATTATGCATTAGATCTGGTTTCAGTAAACTAATAAATACATTTTCAATAAAGCAGAGATTGAACTATCATCATAGACATAAAGTTGCAATTTTGATAATAACTTAATACAATCTTTAATTAATTGTCCAAGCTGATATCAACAACACATACTTGAATCTAATATCAATGAAATGATCAGTATAATTCGTAATTCTACAGATAACCAATTCTACAGAAAACCAAAGAAGAAAACAAAATAAGAGCAATTGTCTTTTAAAATGAAAAAGCAAACTTCAAACTTTGTAAATCTGACAAGGGTTCCAATTTTATACTTCTACATGATTGTAATACTTATGAGAAAACTCAAATACCCCTAGAAGATGTTTTTCATAAAAATATTGTTTTATTATTATCAAAATACAAGAAAAGTTTTACGACGCAAGAATACTCTTACTTATGCCGTAAGGAATACAAATTACCGTAGATTTTATATCCTTCCTTAACTGCATAAATGCAAAGATATTCATACACATTTAAAGGAAAAAGATAATTATATTCATATTAAGGACATATCTCCTCTTAATCTTTAAAGCCGCCCTATTATTACTAATATTAATTCAGTCACATACAAACTCCGTAATTTTCTCGATGCAAATTTAAAACCATACGTTAAATTGATATCAAGTTTAATAGATGATAATTAGCATTTTCTTATTAACATCAATCGAGATTACCATCAACATCCCCGATTTCGATCTTCGGACAATTACTGATATTGAATATTGGTTAACCAAAGCTGAACATATAGAACGTATTCCTTGAGATTTTATTATATCAGCCTTGAAGATAATTTTAAATTGTAACACTTTCACTTGGAAAAACAAACATTTTAGACAAATAAATGGAGTTGCCATGGGTACAAAATGGCCCTAACTTATGCAATATTAACCATTGGATATTTACAAGTTAAGTTTTATGAGAAATACTTTTTGACATTTGATCCGTCCATTTGTGAGATTATATTAGACTCGTTTTTTTAGATTTTTTAATGATTGTTTTATATTATGGTTTTATAACTTTGAAGATTTCAATATTCTAACACAACTACTTAATGAGATAGATGCCAATGTTAATTACACATGTGTTGAAAGCAAGACCGGTATAACTTTTCTCGATGTACTAATTTATATAAATAATGATAAAATTGAAGCTGATATTTTTAATAAAAATACACAATCTGATATGATCATTTAAATCTCATCATCCGAGACACATTCTACGGAACATCCCATATGTTTTAGCCAAGCGTATCAACATGACTGTTTCTGAAGAAAATCTACACCTCTAACAACAACCAATCTTAAAAAACAATTTAGTTAAATCATGTTACCCAAGCAAGCTTATTGAAGATGATATCACAAAGGATTATTCCAAACCCACTTCTGCAACGAACAAAAAAACCCATATCTTCTTACATTCCAATTTAATATATTTAGTGCCTCTATCATTTCCAAAGGGTGTAATAATATAAAACGTTTAGCTCAGATACCTCATCTAACAACTTATTCAAAGCTATTAAACGTACCAGTAGCAATATTTATAAATGTAATGAACCCCGGTGTAAAACCTGCCCTATTATTGCTGTATGTAGATTAATTACCTTACCCAATAGAATGACATTTTTACCAAATTGTAATTTATCAAGTAAAAGCAATAATATTATCTATGCCCTCACTTGTAATAAATGTTCAAAAATTTATATTGGACAAACTACTTTACCTTTACGCCAACGTATAACCCCTCATCGTCAACACACCAATCATACTATGTATACTATTTTATCTTGTAAGAGACATTTTAATTTATGTAACTCAGTACTTACAGTTACTCTTGTCTATAAACTACATAAGTTTACCGTATCTAAACTTAACTTTATTGAAAATGTATTTATCAGTTTACAGAAACCAGAACTTAATGCACAAAACCTAATTTTGATATCCATTCATTTTAACAGTTCTAGTTTGTATATACAGTATATTTATAACTGTTTTGCAATGATTTGTCAATTTATTCATTGTCATTCTGTATTTCTAATGTTCTGATTTGTTTGTTGATTTATAACTTATTTAAGAGGCATAACTATACCTAATGTGATTACGAGTATAAAACTATAATTTATCAATCTATGTATTTTATTTGAATATTTTCAAACTATATAATTTTGTGTAAACCACTTTTAAACCATTTTATTTTATTTATTTTTATGCAGTTCAAAGTTTTTTTCTTTTACCGTGTGTCCCAAAAGTGTTAAAATTTTTAAATATTATTTAATAAATTAATTTAACACATTTATAAAATGATGATAAATATTAGTGAATATGCATGGCCATAAAAATTGTTTAATTTAACAATTAGTAAATGCCATCATTAACAATACGGAGAGCTTAATTTCATCATTATAATCAGCACAATGCCAGATTGGACTTTTGAAGAAAAAGTGCATATCGTATTGAGGGCGTTTGCTCATGATAATCGGGAAGAAAGTAGACGTTTAGTTTAAGAGAAGTACAATAAGAAAGCCTCTGCAGTTAGTGCAGTTGGTGTTTAAAATTCCTAGAAACTGGTAGTTTGGTTGCTGATCGACCAACATCAGAAAACAAAGAAAATGTTTTTGCGGCTTGTACAAATGACCCAACAACTTCTCATTGTTTAATAGCTGATGTAACTGGTTCGGCCAAATCAAGTTTTCATCGAATAATGAAATCGGAAAAATTACACCCTTTCAAATCATCTTATTATCAAAACTTTACGATGGAGATAGTGACCAGGCAAATGCAGTTCTGCAAAATAATGGGAGAATTGAAAAATGCAAATTCTGGTTAGACAACAAAATTGGATTTCTAGGACGAATGCAATTTCGAGTTATCCGGCCTCGTAAACAAACATAACATTCATTTTTGGCACAGACATCGCTCACGAAATCATTGAGTCTGCTGTTCATCTACCTTCAGTGACGGTTTGGGCAGCTATCGGCTTCATATCATGTGCAACAAGAAACGCTGAATGGACCACGATATTGCACGGGTACGAAAGAAAAGTGATCCCTAATTTATGGCGACAAGGGCGAAATGGTTGGTATTTGCAACAAGAAGGTGCACCACCGCACTATTCGTCGGCAGCGCGTGAGCTCTTAAATACCCATTTACAGGGAATATGTATAGGACGCAGAGGTGCCCTCGAATGGCCAGCACACTCTCCGACCTAACCTCTTTAGACCTACGGTGTTGGTCGTACATTCAGAACAAGGTGTACAACTCTGCTGGTACCACCTATCTTAACAGTGATGCACTTCAACTCTAAATTGAAGAACAAATGACCCGTGTCCCGTTGGCCATGTATTCGCAGAGCAATGCGATGTTTCCTGAGAGGCTTGGGAGAATGTTTTCACACGGAATGCGAATATTTTGAGTAATAACTTTTTTGTTCTATTACCTAACTTTTACATTGTTTCATTGAATTATTGTTAAATATAATGTTTCATCTACATATTTGGAAAAGAGTATATATTATTTTGTTAAGTATATTTTAAAAAAAGTTAAAAACTTTTGTGGGCACACATTCTATATATTTCTTTAAACCCTGAATTACATTTATTTTTATATTTGTGTTGTCAAATTGACGCCACATTAACAGGGTCAAATAATATGATTCAATAAGGTTGGTTTCCTTCTTTTTGTTTATTTAATTGCAACTACTATAATTCCCATAATTTATATAACAACAATGCAAATTAAACCAAGTCATCTGCATAATGTGGAAATTCACTTAATGTTTTGGATTTTCAGTGTTTAATCTATTAGTTAGTAAATAAATGAAATATTGAAATAAAAGCATATATTTAAAACAAATTAGTGCCAACCAATAACAGTTTCAATTAAGTGCTTTTGACTTCAAATTTAAGTAAATTGTTGAAATACCAATCTTGATAAAGAGTTTGCCAACTGGTTTTTGGCGATACCATGTATCTCATACCTTGAATTTCATATTCTCTTTTAAAATAATGAGTCATTTGCTTTGTGTTTTTCCTGAAAAGTGTGCCTATAATATTGTGCACAGATTCTAGTATAAAAAGGTACAATATAAAAAAACTAATTTACTTACTCCTAATCAATAATTCAAGTCTCCTTAGAAAGTTGTCAACCTCCTCCCCAGTTGCACCAAATTCGGGCCATTTCAGAGACACGGCTTTTGCTTTTTCTGCTTCAAGGCGAAGCACTTCTAATTCGTGTTTCCTTGTTGATTCTCTTTCCTCGCTTTTTCTTTGTGCTTCCCTCTCCTCTTGCAGCTGCCCAGTAACAAAGTCCAATAGCGCCTGCTCTACCAGACCCAAGTCTTTGCCTAACTTGATGAATCTATCCTCCATTTCAACGATTAAGTCTAAAACAAATAAATATTGCGCCACTATGAATAAATGCCCTGTCTCACTAAAAACACAAATATTCGGTGGATAATAATATCTCATAATTCGTATTGTAATTAGAAAACGTTCTAAATTTTGTATACTCCTGTTGCCTGATTGAAATGATAGATTACGTTATTTCATTCAGAATTTAATAGACTGAGATTTGAATAAATCTCTAGTTTATTTATTTATTTTATTTTATAGAGAATTATAAATATCATTCTATGTTTTATTTAGATTTTTATTCTAGTTATTTATTTAAAGATAAAATCTGTACCGTTACTAGTTTAGTGGTTGTTAACCAGTATTTGAATTCAAACGGTTGTTAGAAGTATTTGAATTCAAATTTCAAATATTTCAAATAGGCTATATAAGTCATTCAAAAATTAAGAAAATTTATAACTTCTAAATAATTCTACGCGTGGTAGTGGAACTCTAACAAAAATTATTTTAGAATCAGAAAGTTAGAGCAAATAGAAAATACGGTTAAGTATCATTTATTTATTATATTTATATATTAAATTTGTAGTATAGTTAGGTATATTAGAATATAAGCGATTCTAAAGAACAAATAAAAATTGACTTTGTTTTCATTTGATCGTGGACTCTGGGTGTAAGCAAATTGAGAATTTCTATTACTTAGGTAAGAGAGTCACCTAAGTAAGGTAATATTTGTACTAAATGTTATGGATTCAGTCACCCTCCATCACCATGGGAACATTAGCTAGCTACCTAGAGGCGTTTTATTTAACTGGCAGGGCTCATAGAAGATGATGGACATCGCAAGTAGAAACAGATCTCATTGTTCAAATAATATATTTCATATACGACATTTTATAGAATTGCTACATTTTTATAATAATCTGGAAGAAGTAGAAACATTAAAAAAACATCAAAGAAATGACAAAGAATTCATTGCTGACAAAAACAACAAATATGTCTGCTTGCACTGAATCAATCACCAAAACTGTTCATTTAAGCTGCCTGGCTACAAATGATCTCAAACAAGGTTTAACATTTTCACATTATTCACATTTCTATCGCGCTCAAAACAATTAATCGATTACTGAATTGTATATTTTTAATTTGGCTTTACTACTCATAATTATCACTAGGAATTTTATTAAATAACCAAAAATCTCAAAATATTTCTCTTTGAAATTTGGTGTTCATTTTACTTCAAAAGTTTATTTGAATAAAAAACAAATGTTCAGTTCATCGACTTTGGACTCGAATGACAGATCTGGCGATATTAACCTATCACAAATTTCAATGTGATCTTCGGAAATTGCTCACGCCTCCTCACATTGCGTGGCAAGTCGATGGTCCTTGGATCACTGTCTATGTCCCTTCCGATGTGATCGACAACAAATGTCAATGTTCCACTGAAAGGTTCCTCATCGAATCGAACTTTTATATAAAAAGTGACAGGAAGTTTCGATGCCCCTTGTTTTGGGAGAATCTTCCTGGAAAGTAACACCCCCATCGAATATGTCCTTCTCCCTCCGAAACGAAACCAAAGAAGCCTATCAAACCTTTCAGTTGTGTGGGAAGCACAACACAAATGCTCACAACACTCCCATAACCACTTCCCTCAACAATCCCATTCCATTGCCTCATATTCCATCCACTTGCCCTCAGTACTTGATGTTGGATAAACGTCCAGGTAGAGGTCCTCGTATCAATCAGACTCAATGGTCCGCTGCTCCGATCATCAACGTCATCAGGGCGGCCATCGAGCGCTCTTAGCTCTGATAAAAATAAAGCAAATAATTAATTAACAAACTTTTCATTTGATTTGAATATGAAATCCATAGAAATCACTTCCCCAACTATCTCATAAATTTCTATGCCCCACTACCACCTTCCCAAATACAAAATGTGCAATTATAAAATAAAATACAAATAACACAAATAAGAAGAAGCTATTGACAAAAAAGTACCTGGAAGCCTGTTTTTTTATTAAAGGGCACTCACGCTGTCAAACAAGGTCCTGGCCAAATAATGTGTTTAAGATTAATAATAAAAAAAACAGGAAACCTTTGATAAAAATTAAATTTTCCACGAAGTTATTGCATGTTTATGTCAATTAGGTCTCACCTTTTGAATAAGAAAATTCTTCTTTAGAACATTTGAGTTCCAACTCCAGACGGGCAGTTCGATCTAGAAAAACAATTGGAAAATATTACGTTTGTTCATCAGAAATAATGATGCCATAGATATCAACTTTTAAAGTATTTTCGTTGTCATTATTCTTTGTTTTCAAATGAGATATAGAAAAGTATCTATTATAAGGCAAACATTTATAGGAGAGGAATAGGAAATTAGGAAATTTATATCAGAAGCAAATAAATCAGTAAATTTTAAATAGATAGAGATAAAATATCTCAACGTTCAATTCGCTGTTCGATTGAGTTTTGCCTTTATGGGACCGTCATTAAACAATCAAATTGGTTTTAGCTACGATTGAAAGAATTGAACATTGAAATAATTTAAATAAAATAAGAAACTTGGACATTCAGACCAAGCATGAAAAGTCTTTGAGAGAATAGAAACAATATTGGATAGCAAAAACCTTGGTTGTTAGTAGAACTATCTTATTTAAAGGTATTTAATTAAATGTCAAACTCAACCTGTCTCATCACCAAGATGAACTAAATCCGATATAAGAAGGTTTTTATATTTCATACGAAACAGTTGGAATTACATATATAAAACCATATTATTGTAATAATAAATTTTAATATGTATACTTTTTATTTCGAACTGTTGCTAGGAACGCCAGCTGTCTATAACAGTTAATAATTTTCACAAATACTTTTATGGATATTTCACCAAAAAATCTTATTTATCATATAAGAACTTCTATATAATCAATTTTATATCTAACAACTGTTGCAAGGAACAACAATATGCCAATTGGCGAGTTAAAAGGGACTACACATTGTTTTTAGCTACAATTGATAGAATTTAACATTGAAATAATTTAAATAACATATGAAACTTATATAGTCAGACCAGGCGTGAAAAGTTTTTGAGAGGGTAGAACCAATATTGCAGAGCAAAAACATAGTTTTTAGTAGAAATGACTTATTTAAAGATATTTAATTAAATCTCAAACTTAACTTGTCTCATCACCAAGAAGAACTTTTTAGAAAAACATCCAATATAACAATGGTTTTTTTCCTATTTGAGCACAAAAAAAAACTAATTTTCATATTTAAATTGGTCCTGGGGACAGTAATATCTTGTAAGAAACAGTTGCTATTACATATATAAAACCATAGATATTAAAATAATAAATTTTAATGTATATACTTTTTCTTCGGTACTGTTTCTAGGAACGATAGATTTCTATAGCAACTATGATTTTTTTGCAAATACTTTTATGGATATTTCACTAAATGATACCTTAGTTATCATATAAGAACTTAAATTTAATCAATTTTATATATAACGACTGTTTAAAGGAACACCAATATGCCAATTGACAAGTTATATGGGACCATTATTCTTGTGCGGGAGATATGGGACCAATATTCTAGGGCGGCCGATATGGGACCAGTTTTCTTGGGCGGTAGATATGATGGATATGTCCTCTTTGTGAATGCTAACAACGGTTACTATGTGGAAGATTGATTAATTAAAAAAAGATACAATATAAAAAAGAATAAGCAAATTTTTTTTGAATATCCATTGCTTTCATATACATCTTTAAATCTTACTTTTATTGAGTATCAGTCCCGCCACAATTCCAACCAACAACATTAAGAGAATGAGATTGGCGATGACTGACAATCGAAAGAAAAAACCTAAAAATAACAAATGATATTTAGAAATGGGTGCGAGATAGAAAGGACCCGTGATACAAAAAGGTAGCGATATAAAAAAAGGTGTGATATGAAAAGGAATGTCACAGACAAAAATATTAAAAAAGACAACGGTGTTATGAGTTAAATTGACATAAATAGATTCAGGAATATTTCAGAGATTGTTAGACGTACTTTAAAATGATGGACTTACTTTGTTCACAAATGCCGTTCATAATTTGACGTCTACTACGCTTGGGAACTGTAATGGTGACAGCTGCTTAAATCAATTTATAGAAAACAAATTATGTTAATGAAAATCAAAGTAAACTTTAAATAAGTAAAAACATTTTTGTTTTAAATATTTTACCTGCTTGACTGGAACTATAGTGAGCACCTTCAGTCGCTCTGTCTCTGGCTGTATCCCCAATGTCGACATATTCGTAGATGTCGTCCTTCTCTATGGTTTTATTTTCGTATTCGTCCCTGGTTTTATTTCATTGGTGGGTAGTTAGCAATTATTGTGCAAAAATAAAAAGAAACATTTATTACAAAACCAATTTAGAACCAAATGTAAAGTAAATGTGAACAATAGATTTTGTTTCACTAAGCCAATGACATTTGATTCATCAATAGTTCCAAAGATGAACATTTTAGACACGTTAAAATGATCCAGTTTGATTTCTTCTAATTGAAACAGATTTAGTCTGCTGCATGGAGATTTGACAATTGAGACCTTTTGTTCATCCTCCAATGAAGATAATCTCGGCGCCAGACATCGTCATGCCTTTATGAAAGACATTTTGTTTGTTAGTTTCAACCTTTTTCATCACCAATATGAGACTCGATCCACCAATCGACTTTAATGAAGTGTGGCACCCAGTCCAGCTTAGACGCCCGAAATACATCAAATAGAGCGCTCAAATTTTATAAAGTTGACAGCCCCTAGACAGGCAATGTTAAATTTGTCTAACAATTGGCCAACGTTTAAAATCAATATCGGCTGCCAATCGAATGTTGCATATACAAATATATCGCACATAACTTTGATTTAAAAAGTATTCTACAACTAGAACTTTACCTATCAACTTTTGTCTTTGAAATTTAGCAGATTCATCGAGATATACTCATCAGGATTATTACAAATTTATTCTACATAATTGTGATCTATTGTATTTTGGGAACATAATTAAAACCTTAGTTACTGAGTAATAAAGAAACGTGAAAATATTAAATTTAAATAGATAAACTTACATTGTGCAAACTTGAAGGAAGAATTTTGTCAACTCCAATTATTAAACACAATAAGTTCCGTATAATTTATAAAGATGAATAATTTATATAAATCAGGTGGCATTGACTTCGAAGTGTCATAATTCAATGTGATTGGCTTTCAATTCACTGACGCAGCGATCTATGTGGATATCATATGCAGGTAATTTTTGGTGTCAGAATTTGTTTACAATTTGTTTACTTGGTTTTGAAATCTTTACAAAGTCTTATAGAGGACTTGAAACAATTTAAAAAGTAATTTAGGAAAATAGAGAAGAGCACGGCAAAATAGAAAGCAACGAAAGAAATAGGAAGCCACGTTTAGAAACTTCAGAAACATCATAGAAAAGTTAAATAACTTATATAGAATTTTGAATAAAATAATTCACATTTTTTTATTTTAAAAAAACGATAAGTAACTATGTAGGGCAGGAGATATGGAGCCACTATTTTAGGGCAGGAGATATGGGCCTACTATTCTAGGACAGGGTATATGGGGCCACTATTCTAGGGCAGGAGATATGCAGCCACTATTTTAGGGCAGGAGATATGGGCCTACTATTCTAGGGAAGGGTATATGGGACACTATTCTAGGTCAGGATATATGGGCCTACTATTCTAGGTCAGTATATATGGGGCGACTCTTTTGGCGGTATATATGGGGCCACTATTTTAGGGCGGGATATATGGGACACTATTCTAGGTCAGGGTAGATGGGACACTTTTCTAGGGCAGGGTATATGGGACACTATTCTAGGTCAGGGTATATGGGACACTATTCTATGGCAGAATATATGGTGCTACTCTTTTGGCGGTATATATGGGGCCACTATTTTAGTGCGGAATATATGGGGCCACTTTTTAGGGGCCATTAGTATAGGGTTTGAGATATGGGGCTACTACTCTATTGGCAGAGTACAAATGGAAAAATCAATTTTTTAAAACTATCTTTTAAATCTTTTTAGGACTTTTTAGATCGTTTCCAGTCAATTAGTAAATCCCAATTTCAGACTTAAGATGAGGCCTCGAAATATTTACTTGAGACACTAATAATACGTCAGCTAAGAAGTGTTTACAAATTCTACCAATTGGACATTTAGAATATTTATATAAATTAAGACCGTTTATATATGTAGATTGTATATAGAAACATTTCTCTTGCCAATAAATCTGAATGGTTTAGTAGAATGCTTTCAAAAAAAGATCTGTGTAGTGTATTATAATATTGTTTATGTAAACCCTGTTAACTGTTATCTTCTCTATTCTTATGTACAGTGCACCCTTACGTAATATTGTCTGATTTATATAATGCAATGT
>JAUYWI010039452.1:0-18238 GCA_034780595.1 Parotoplana pacifica
CCATCTCGTGCAGGTGGTCTGTATATAAAAAAACGAAACATTTTTGACCAACAAATTGGAACGTGCCTTCAATCTACCCGAAAAAGTAATTTTTAAGGTCATACATGACGTCAGAGGCTATTTTTTGATCACCTAACCTAAAAATTTGGGGCCAGAAGCACAACAAAGTTTTTATTAACTATTATAAATCTAGTACAAAACAAGCTATGCACATAGTTAAAATTTAACTAAAAACAGTGCAGAAATGAAACATAAGTGCACATGTACTTGTATAATTTCATATAGTAGTTAATATGGCGCCAATTAGCTCAATAAATAACATTAGGTGCATATTGGAGCCACATTCGTTCTCAAATGCCTTCCAAAATAACTCTTCTCATCTATGGCGATTACGGCCTGTACTCAGGCACCTATACGTGGCTAAAAAAGCCGATTACTGGCAGGAAACTCATGAGGCCGCACTGGTACAAAGGCTTTCTAAGCATCTGCTCCTCACTGAGATGTAGGATTCGACGTTGTAGGAGAGATTGTCTGTCATGCCTTAGTCACAATTAGTCTTGTTAAGCGGGAACTTGAACTCGCCTAAGGCAGGTCTTTGTCCACTCTTCAGCTGATTCCACACCATTTATTCCTTACGGGATTTAGAGTTGACTTTAAGTTGTTGAGGCTTTTGAAAAGTTCTTGTGATGGGGTAGGTTTGCAGTTCTCCTGATATTTTCTGAGCGCAATAGTAAGGCTGGCTTCAATAGGGATAGTGGTGCTAGTTTTCGTTGATCATATCTGTTACAAAGAGTAGGAATTCAGGTGAATATTTTTAAAATAGATCATACTTGTCTACGCCTTTAGCCGGTCATGTATTTTTGTTGACCACAAGGCCTTGTTTCAGTTTGGCTGTGACTGACTGGCTATCACTAAAAATTATGGCCCTCTTCCAGTCTTCGATATTAATCAATAGATTGGAGGCCTGCAAAAAGCTTCATTTCCGCTCTGAAACTACGTCAGATGCCAGCTCCATCATACTCGTATCATATGACCTTGAAAACTATTGTTTTAGATGGAGTGGGTACATATATCTACTTTTAATATATTATATGGCTCTAAAATGTTTTGTTTAGGAGTATATATAAAATTATATGTGCAATTTCCAAGAGGTGATCCTTTTTTATTCATAGGTTTACTGGACTACTTGTGAAATGTTTGGTATAATTTTTGTTAGTATGTGATATGCTATCAGTATGCCAAGTAAAAAAGCTATGGCTTTATCCAAAGGGAGAATTTGGGATCCACTGATTTCGATCTGGACCCCAGTTAATACATCAATTTTAGTGACTGACTGAGTTAATTCCAAAAATCATGCTCTTGAAACTAATTAAATAATTATAAATTATTTAAACCATTTAATTTACACTATCACTTGAAAAATCAATTTTTGCGGACTTTCCCAGAACTACCTCAAACCAGCAACCAGAAAATATTCTAATACATTATTTTAAATAGGTTCCTAATACTAAATCTCAATCTGAGCTTCAAATGTAGAACAATTTAGGTGATTTTGGTCAAATATCGATTTTTCTTTTTACCAAGAATAGAAAACCAATGAAAAACCATTTTATCGATTTATGAATTCCTAGTGGACCTACACACCAAATTTCAAATTTATTTGTTGATCCTAATGACGTCACCGATTCCTTAGCTTCTTCTAACCACATTGTCTGTAGCCGATCAGAGCGATAAGAGTCCTTAAAGCTCTGACCCACCAGCGGACACTACGGTGGGGGGGGAGGTAACACATTGACTGCCAATTAACAACCTCTTCAAGGGACAACTTGAACACCTATCAGACGGGTCAGAGGTAGGTTGTCTAGTACCTGAGCTTTTTCAGAACTCTGTTCACAACTGGGTCTCTAACCGGGTTCATCCCAATTCATAGTGCAGCGCAATAACCACCTGCTTCAGCCCTAGCTTGGTCCCCTTATTGTTTTTAAAATGGTCGATGAATCTAATTCTAAGGTAGCTGCGTACCAATTAACCGATTGATACGCGTGAAGTTTGAAATCCTAGGAGATCTAGACACCGCGCTCAATTTGACGTCCGTCCTATTTTTTAACGTCTAATACAGTTATGAGAAAATTCATCAAAAAAACCCAGCAAATTATTATTTAGTCATTAAAAAACCAACTAGATAAGTTTTTTTACAGTTGAACAATAAAACCAATAGGTTCCCTTAATTTCTCCACTAAAATAGAAAGTGTAAATAACTTTCGTTAATAATCTTAAATAATTTTTCTTCTTGAATCAATATTAGCTAAGCTTAGTCTGTTTTGTAACTGGTGACCAGTTTGCCTAGTTAACAACTCAAGTACAGAAGAAGTATTTCATAAAAACGGTAAATTGACTAAAATAATACCTTTGAACTCTCCAGTATCTGCAAAAGCGGCCTAGAATCAGCAGTCTTTTCAGCCTTTTTCTGTAAATTTTGGTTCATGTGCCTCTTTCTGCAAAATCTTTTGTTGTGTGTGTAGAGGTTACTTGCATGGTTAAAGCCGACACCACATTTGATGCAATGATATCTTTTACTCGTGCGATTCATATCATCGACACCTGAAATAGTTAGAAATGTCTCTATATTAGCCATTTAATAATAAGTTATCAATCTTAATTAAACATAAATAATAGAGTGATAAATTGCGCATTCTTTCTATGGTGCATGGAAGGCTGATTATCGCAAACGCATTTATTGTTTTCAAACACATACTGAATCATCATAGTAAACAAACCTACTGTCTGATACCTTAATAAAAAAAGTATTATAATTAAATGAATTGTTTACCTTTTCGTCTATGCCCAAGCATATGAAGTCGATACAAGGCTGCTGTTGCAAATGTTCTAGGACAAAACACACAAGCAAAAGTCTGAGAGATTTCAACTGTGTTTTCTGGCTCTTTGGTGGTCACTTGTTTCTCTAAAATTTCCATTTCTTCAGTTTGGTGTGAAGGCTAAAATAAATATAAAAAATGCTTAAAACAAAATGATCAAATAGACCACACGCAAAGCTGGGACAAATTTTAGTATCTAAATTCGGAAAATATAAAATAATATGTATATCTACTCATAGTAGTATTGTAGTTAAATGTTATTTTATTTTGTATATCCCACTAGCTATACTTAATACAAGATGATGAAGATTGAAGATGACGGCATGCTCATTGCTGAGCTTCGGCCGACCCATTTGAAATGATCCGCCAATCCAGACCATTTCTGATGTTATCAACGCCTGCCTTCCATTTCGCCTTGAAGAATTGCTCTTGTGAGGGTGCAACCCCCTCCTCTACATAGAAGGACAGTTTCTCTTTTCGAGTGTGTCTTAACAAGAGGGGGGATGTTCTTAGCTCATTTAATACTGTTTTTAAAAAGGAATGTATAAATTGTTACCTAATGGAATATCAAAGCGCAAAAAAGAATGGAAACAGGGTTTTATATATGTTTTGTATATTTGATATTGTCAAAGTTAATTAACAGATAGGTAGATCAATCATCATCATCAGTTTCCCTGCTCGATCCAAGCATTGGAGATCATGGTTTGCCAAACATTTTTATCACTTCTACATCTCCCTTTTCTGAATGAATCCACTGCTTCAGACTACTAATAAAGTTCTCTCAGAATCCTGACAGTCACAGTCAATGTCACCTTTTCTCATAACAGTAATCATGATAGATCTTGGCAAGATACTGCAGTGGCTTGCCATTGCCTTCTGCAGGTGGATGGCCGTTGACTCACTAAGGAGCTCTTCCGCTTTTTGACAGGTGTTGCTGTTAGTCCTGTGGGGGTGTCCACACACCCTCCTCACCAACAAGCCAGGTGGGGTGCCGGTTTAGTCGCCGACCAGCCGACCATGAAGCAGTTAATACTGTATTACATGGTACCAGTAGCAGGTGGTATATAAGTATTCCAACTTCATTTTCATATATAAATAGAACAAGAAAAGGGGCACCTCTACAATGGAATTAATACTTGGTGGTGATTAACCTTATAGTATTTTTTTTCATTTTTCAGAATTTAAAAAAAGTGATTAGCCCAAAAGGCCTTTATTTCTCACTTTTTTCATGATTTAATTTAAGTGATATTCTTATTTTCAGATATGTTGTAGTTTAGGCCAAGCCTCCCCTTTTTACTGAAAACTGTGTTTTTTTAGATTAGACCTTCGAAAAGCTAGATTGTGCCCCAAAAACAAACCCCAATACCTACATAAGTGCATTACTGTCCTTAAAATCTCGGACTTCAATTCACCTCACAAAGTTTTAAATTTAGAAAATCTATTAAAGAAAAACAATAAATATGCGGCTATCTGAAATGCAGTTCAGAATATATACAATGTAAACAATATATCAATAAATCAGTAAGTTACCAGTTTGACTATCAACTGGTCATTGGCCTTGTTAGCTTGAGATTGTTGGACAGCTGCTTGAGCCTTGTTATCAGCTATGGCTTGGAAAGGAGTGCAATACAGTTTACGATGTCGATAAAGATTATTCATCCGAGTGAAATGTCGCCCACACCCTGAACACTGAAGATGACCACTGCCAACAGGACGCCTCGTCTGAAAACAGACATTTTGGATTATCTCAAAGGAAAAATTATACACAATAAATTAGGAGTCAAAGGCCTGTGTAAGTATTTAGTATAATATTAGGTGTATTTGCTTTTAGGGCTAGTTGATTATTGCATGTCCGCGCTTTCCTATATTGATATCATAGGGCACCTCTTTTCCACAAATCAATTTGTCTAATGCATTAACTATCATACTCATTGACATGCTCAAAATACCTCAACAGCAAACAAATATAGTCTAAAAGTATAAGAGAAAATATCCTAACTTTTTTTAGCAAAACCTTTGAGTTGGTCACTGTTGTGTGAAGATTTTACCATTTTATACTTTTCACCAACCAACTGTCTGCTTATTTCAGGTATTTGGAGAAAAAAACACACGATTTTTGTTTTGTAACACCTCTCACTTTTTTTAATCTATAAATAAAATTCCATTTTTGCAATACACAGTATAATTGATTGAATAAGGCATTGTATAAACATTTCTCTTTCTTTGAGATGATCTTTAAAATAATTATTACACTTTAGGTTTTAAATGGAACCTTGTTTACTAAATGGTCCTATTTGTAATTATTATCTAGCACTATTACTGACATGCATTTAGGTCTGCGTAGTTTAATTCTAAGAATACACACTAATTGGAACAAACACGGGAAGAATGGCTTTTTAAGCCATCGTGATCTGGTCAATACCCACAAGCTTATAAAGACAGTCAATGAACAGAGTTAAATCTGATTCAAAGAACTCGTAATACCTTTACATTAAGTTGTTGGCCTGCTGTTGGTTCACCAGACACTGAAATCGGAACAACAGAAAGTCCACCTTGCTTTGGAGATGATAAAGAATCAGTACTGGTATCGTGCGATTTATCGGAGAGTAGTGATGTGTCACCACTGTTGGACTGTTTACTGTGCATCTGCGATATGTGAACACGTAGAGCTCGTTCATTAACAAATGGTCGAGTACATAAAGTACAAGAAATTGGTCCAACTAAAACAAGAAAACGAATACAAATACACTAAATTTAAACAAAAATCCTACTCAGATAAAATGGTAAAAAAAATAATTTTACAGAATTCAACACAGAAATGTACTTTATGGTATTGCGGTGAAATCAAAACTTCACTAAATAAACGTATTTGTGGATACTTATAACGACAATTGTGTCCCAAACATTTCAGTTACAAAGACCATGTGTGTGATAAGAACACATCGGTTATCAGCTTAGAACAAAAGTCAAATTTCAAAAGTGCTCAACCCTTTCTCCATCAGGGCTCAACGCTAAGAAAGGTTTTCTTGTTTTTTTTTGCTTTCTGTATAACAATTAGAATTTTGTTAATTTCTGTATAACAATCATTTTATAGGTAACCATGATCCCACTTTTAGTGGAAGTAGTATCACGCCAATATTTGTAAAAATATGTGTGACATCAACAGCAGTCAATACCCTGAATTTTAGACCAATTGAACTTGAAAATGCGATTTTTTTAAACATACTAACACATTACTCGTTTCTAGGGGGTTGGGGGTTGCTTGGGTGTATTAACAAATCTATGGATTTGTATAGTCCTTCGGACACTTAACATATGTGCCGAATTTCATTAAAATCGGTTAAAGTTTAGGGGGCATCATTGGTACTGAAACAAAGAAAGAACATCGTTTTTTAATGGCTAAATTTAAGCATTTGTAGTTCGAAGTCCACTGAACCGATGTCTATGAATTTTGCACACGTTGTTAACATGACACAGCCCAATCTACTAACCCAATTTGGTGATTTAAATTTGTAGAAGCTATACAAATTCTATAATACTATCTATGGCAAGGCTAGCTAGCTCGTAGAGCTAACGGCCTATAGATATGAAAAAATAATGACTAAATTGTATACAAATATGGAAATTTACTTTTAACAGTTGTAGGCTTCTCGCCGTGAATGTTGCCCTTATGACGCACCAGCGATCGTCGAGAAGAAAAACTTTGTTCACAGGGAAAACAATAAAATTCAGTAGGAGAACTCAACTGAAATAAGTAGTAAAAATCATCATCACATAATTTGCGAGATCAAGGACCTACAACCACAATCTATTTTAACCAAAATTGATATTTACTTACAATATTACTTGGTTTTGATTCAATCTGTTGAAGTAATTGAGGATCTGAAACAAAGGAGAAAGTAATTGTGTTAAATAAAATAAACATGAAGACACAGATTTCTATTATTTGTATGTATTAATTGATGGGAAAACACTTCCAAATTAAAATCTTATTAGTTCAATATCCATACAAAACAAAATGATTTCTGTTCGAATTTATGTCACAAATTTGGCCTATTTCAGAAGTCCTAAAATACTCTGGCAACTTCAAGCATAGTTATATACCAGTTGAAAAAAATCTGGAAAATGAGAATCGGGTGCTAGGACCCGCGCGTGAGCGAACGTTTGTGGGGGTCTAGAGGTCCTTCCCCAGAAATTTAGATTCAATTTCTTGAATGGTCATTTATTTGTCTTTTTTCGAGAAAGATTTTGTCAAAAAATCATAATTTACATTACCTAGACTTTAAGTTAATATGAAATATATAAGAAACATGAGCGATTCAGGTGTACTGCCCTGGAAAATCTTTACTTTTTAAATTTAATTTCTTGTATTCTGGGTCATTTGTGTTTCTTTTATAGAATAATTTTAATGTTACTAAGAAAAAATATAAGTGCATAGGTTAAATTAGATGATTTCCTTGAGAGAAATAGAAATAGTGTTTTTATGACCTGCTTGTTTGAAACGGAATGCATTTTGGTTTTCATATATTGAGTGAATATTCATCCAACTAAATCAAGTATTACACATTTGCTAGCATAATAAACCATCACGGTAGTTCGATCACTTCAGGACATTGCACTGTTAATCTTTTACATAATTCATCCTGGTTTAATTTTGATGACTTACGCACAAACGTCTATAATCCTCAATATGAAAGCAATAAATCATCCTATTATTCTTTATAGTAAAATTTAAGTTGATTTCTATAATTTTCAACGCCCTTTTCTATTTATTCCATTGTTAATTTTCCTAATTGCCTTTCCGATATTTTTGTATAAAAAATGTTCTTAATTTACAAGATATTTCTGTAAACAATATACATTTTTATACAAAAATATCGAAAAGTCAATTTGGAAAATTAACAATGGAATAAACAGAAAAGGGCGTTGAAAATTATAGAAATCAACTTAAATTTTACTATAAAGAATAATAGGATGATTTATTGTTTTCTTATTGAGGATTATAGACGTATGTGCATCTATGATTCTGTAAATAATTCAAATTTACGTCTCCTTTATTTATAATTTTAATGCTTAAAAATAAACCGAAACCAAGGTTGCGCATAATTTTTCTTTTTCTAAATGATTTTAGTTAAAGTGTTTCCTTTATAGTTCAACAGAATAAAAAATATTTACAAATATAGACAAAAATGAACCAAAATGGTTAAAAAATTCCTAAAAAACATGCTTGTAACCAAGTTAACGACACGTCCTATAAAATTGCATAAACCAAGATCAGTTTTATTTGTTTTTACTAGCAACTATAAACTATTTTTCTATCTATTTTTTTTCGCGAATCATATTTTTATATAAAAAAATTCAACAAAATTCTATAATAGAATGTTTTAGTAAATAAATAATTGATTCAACTATAAACTAAATTTCATGTATATATTTAGAAAATTTACAGAATTAGACTTCCAAACAACAAAAGTGTTTTTTTTTAAATTAAACCCCTCGTAAAATGATTAATGATTCTGTTGATATGCATATTATGTACACATTGAATCCATTTAATCCAAATTGTTCTCTTTTGGTGGTACATTGAAGTCAAATTTTGAAGACACCTTTCATCTGCTGATTCTATTACATTTTTCGCAAAACTACGAGACCCACCAGTTAGAAGTCATTTTGGTAAAAATTCTAACAAAATATGATGAAAGAATGATAGCACTGGGAAATTGATAACAATCTCTACACAATGAATAGACGGTTAGAGTTTACTAAGAAACAATTTTTAAAAATAAAATGAAAAAAAAACAGGAAATCTGATTTAAAAAAAACATACCAGCATTGCCATTGGCTTGTATCAAAAGCCGTTGCTGTTGTTTGAAAAGCAGTTCCCGTTTTTTGCGAGGTTCAATATGAGATTTGAACTTATGAACTTTTGTCTGCTTCGCAGTGGGAAAACTTCGACCACATTCATCACAGGACACAGAACCTAGATCATCTAACAACGATTCAGTTCGAGACGTATCAACAGGTTTATTATCTGGAACACATTAAACAAACAAACAGTAATTAATTAAACAATAATCTTTTTTAAAACATAAATATCCTATCAAAACGAAAGTGACTCACATTGGCGAAATAGTTTATGTAAGGAAAGTAGTTAAAATAGATAGCTGAAGAAACCCTATTTAATTCTTAAGAACAAATTATAACAATTTATTAATTGAATATATAACGCTTCGAAGTGTATGTGCATCAAAATAGGCACGAGCACCTATGTCTTGAATAAACAAACAATAGAACGCACAGTAAATCAAGCTCATAGATAACTCTCCTCTCTACTGTTTGTGCTTGAAGTAACCCTTAGGACAATTATGAAGTAAGGAAGGGGTATTATAAGCAGCAAGTGAAAGAAAGCAGACAGTTCAATGCATGAGTCATTATGCAACTTGACAGAGGGCAAAGTAGCACCATAATTATGAAGTCTCTGGCAGATAATAATCCCAATTCAAAGTAAAAGAGTACGTAATAATAATTTAGGAAGACGATTTTTAGCCGATACTAAAAACAAAATTTTGAAAAACATCTTGATTAACCCTATATATTTTGCACTTTTTAGGATATTTATTTATTTATTCAGCTCTACTTGAATGTAAAGTCAATAAAAAAATTAAAATGTAATATCTCAGTACGTTTTTCTTAAATAATACATATTTAAGTAAGCATAGCATTTCCACTCTTACCCTTAGCTGGAAAAATTGGAACAAAACTTGGAGAGCCGTTATTTTCAACATGAGCCTTGTTCATATGAACATGAAGTGCTCGGTCGTTAATGAAAACTCGAGGGCACTGTGTGCAGCTTGCCGGTATATCGCCAAAATAGGACACTCCATCCTGAGCGGCCTGGTCAGATTGCGACTCTCCGTTGCTAGCATCAGTTTGGTCAGCAGCATTTTCATCTATTTCCATCGTAGTTTCGAGTACGGTCGTGGGCGGCATTATGTCCTCACCAGAATGACTTTCAACGTGCGTCATGAAGACACGACAACTAGTGAAACTCGTATTGCACACAGTGCAATGGAACAGACCAACTTCGTCATCGTCAAAATTTTCATCGCAATTATCATCAATGAGCATTATGGTGTTTCTGTGTGTTAACTAAAATTTTAATATTTTATATTAAACTTATTAACAAATTAAATGTTTAACACTGAATTCCAAATAAGTAGCAAAGCTGATCAAGTTAATCAAGATACGAAAGATGATCCTTAGTCTGATGGTAATAGGAACTTGTACACAACACTATAAAGTGATTATAAATCTCTGGTGTTTCCTATAAATGTATATCAGAGTTTCTGTCGTCAGCACGTCCCACAATCATCCACACTGCCACTACGGAAGAAAAAAGAAGAATGAAACAAGCAAACGCACACAGCCGCAGTTAGCTAGCATAATCTAGCATAATATGGCACCAACACAAGGCCTGCCAACCAGCCAGCTAGAAAAGCCAGCAACCAACAATGCTTCTCAACGACGCATCCCTATAGCAGCTCCACCCAGCGAGAGCAGATCGCTGAGCTCTATGTTGAAGAGCATTACAGAGCTATCTGTAGGATATTGTAGACGACGCTAACAAGGCTTTTTCTACTACAATATAGAGACATTATGCAGCTAACTACCCAGACAACCAACGCAATACAAGTGGAGGGAGGGCACGCGCACTGGAAAGCACAGCCAACATACCATAGCTGTATAACAACTAGTATAATAGCCTGCATGCAGCGTTATAGTCGACTAACACACAGCTAGCAACGTTAGAGAGAGAAGGGAAAAGGGAGAATACATACTAAGTAGGACAACAGGCAGCATAGGACGAACACGATATTATATGAGGAAAACCTACAGCAAAGAAGAAATGAAAATCGAATTTTAAAGCTCTCGTCTTATGTGGTTGTTCGTTCTCTGGGAGCATTCTACAATAATGGTTTGTGGTGGAAATGAAGCATAAGCACAAGAAAAGAAAGCCCGAACAAGACAGCTTAAACCAAACCTGCATAATATGTAATGAGCTACGTTGCCTAGTTCTAAGGAATAAGCTGTCTAAAACTCAGTGCCACAAACAATGGTCGATGATTCCATAATGGAGTTCTTGTTGAATCATAATACATTATAATCAAAGATAGGACTCTGATACAATGTATCTTTGGTAAAATAAGTTAATTAATCATATATTATTGTACATAAAACCAGGTGAATGAAAGCAAGTATTTAAGGTACAAACATAAAAGCTAAAAAAATCACTTACAAGGCTAAAACAATACATTAAAATACAATAACATTAAAAGTCATGAATATTAAGAAAAATGAGAGATAGCTTGAAAGCACTAGTTGGCTGTACCAAGTGAGTATTTAGCATTTTAACAACATGTATTACATTGATTTAGCATTAGCTAAAGGAATAACAATGGTTTTCAAGGTAATATTAAGTAAAATAAAAAAATCCTAAATCCATTATAGTAGCTAATATAATAATTTACATGCTGGGTTGTCCCACAATTTCAAATTTCAGTTTAGAACTTGGCTACATAATATTATTAAAACGACTTCATTAACAATAGGACCGAAATAATCTCTATAATGAAGGAAAACAAAACAAGCAAATAGCCCATTCCTAGTGTCAATTTATATTATAGAATTCGCCTTGTGTGCATTGCATGCACTCTCAACGTGCCGCGTCCAGATGATGATGATAGCATGCATGATGGTTAATAACTATAATATGCATTAAGATGAGAAGAGGAAGCAAGGGAGAGATAAAAACGCTGGCATAGACACGGCGAGCTATAGACTCCCAGAATATGGCAAGCCACATGAGGACAAGTATAGACAGTGAAGGAGAAACAGGCATAAGTTACAGCCAGCAATACAGTAGGCATAAAATAGATGTTAGAATTGTGCGCTGCTGCCTAGCTATTATAAAGGAAGCATTCAACTGCGACAGAGGGGCAAGCCAAGCCAAAGCAAGCAAGCTGAGACGGCTGCTGCAGGTTGCCCGTGCTTGCTTTTTCCACTCAGCTAAAGAGCCCGCTCGATATGTCCTGTATCCACAATGGCACGATAGCAAAGCTGTAGAACCATTTTATTACAAGCTAAGCTAGCTTTGTTTCCTCCCAAGCAGCAGTTACAATAGACAGCGCAGCAATGTCTGAGAAAGAAAAATCAATGCTCACAGAAGTAGGTAGTCATGACAACATTAGTGGGAGACATTGCCTTAATCTAGTCTGGAGACAAGCTGTACAATGCGCTGAGGTATTGTGTATAGTGGTGGACTAAAGAACTCCATACTAAGTGAGCCTTGCTTGCCTGCAAAGCCATGTGGTTATTCTCCAAACAATTTTGTATGTAGTTAATATAATAGATAAAGATTATTCACTGAAACTAAAGTTTCGTCACAATCCTCTCCAGTACCATATAACAATTAAACACTTTATATAGGATGTACACTAAAGATACCTAAAGATGAAAAATATTAAACAAAAAAGATTAAATATGGGTTATAATCTATGCCTAGTAGTGATATGTATTGTTAAGACAAAGTCGTATAGCAAAATCATATCTTATATTATCCAAATAAAAGTAGATTTTGATTTTAAATCATCTAATGTAACATATTATTCAAAATTTCTTTGGTTTAGTATGAAACTCGCAATTTTATTACTGATAGTAATAATATGTAGTTCATAATTCAGATGTCTACTTTTCGCCATCACAGATTTTCGTAATTCAATAGCTCGAGATGCCACACAAGACATGATTAAACTGATTACCAGTTTACTTAAAATTTTCATAAAAAGAAACTTTTATAACTGCACATGCACCCATGGAGCATGACTAGATTTGTGAAAAAGAAATCATAAAATTTAAAAGTACCACATTGATTTAGTAAAACAATTACTACTGTTTGTGAGTTTCATAATACTTATAAATATCATCGTGTTACTAAATCAATGTCTGATGTGGTTACTATGTTCTGGCTTCACAAATAAAAATATTACATTCATTCATGCATACGTGTGATAGCTGATGCAGCCTTTGACGAACTATTTGATGCCGTAAGTCATTCCAACAATTTCTTTCTCCAGCAGCATTCCAAATGTTGCCGGATTGGTTGAAGATCCCCATGATTATCTAGAAATGTGTTGCGTTGCCTTCCCCTAGCTCTTCTACCGGTTATTTTACCAATCAAGCTGAGTTCTTCCAGACTTCCTTTTATGATCGTATATTCAAGAGATGTGAGCTGTCAATATTTTTATCAAGTTCTCTTTTGCACTGGACACGATTAAGAACTTCCTCATTTGTGATTCTGTCGGTGTACTGGATCTTTAACATTCTACGATAGGATCACATTTCAACAGCTGCGATATCACGTTTTGTTCGAGAAGTAATAGTCCACGATTCGCATCCATGTAGTTGGGTATACCACAAAAATCCTTTATAATTCGGATTTTCAATGATATGGTAACTTTCTTATCTTTTAAAATGGTGCTCATTTTACGTTCTTGCTGAGGGCTTTTCTTCTTCTAATTCCTTTTTTATAGCGTGCATCTGAAGTTATAAGAGCGCCTTAGGTAGTTAAAAGAGGACACTTGCTCAATCGCTTTACCATCTTGTGAATACATTGAAGTGCGGGATTGTTTTTTTGAGATAGTCATGCATTTTGTCTTTTACGGTTAATCTTCAGACCAAATTGATAGCTTACATCTGCAGTTTTGTCAAACAGCTATGAGAACTGTGTCATCAGCATAACGGATGTTATGCATTAAATCACCATTTGCACAAGATCCACATTTAATAGGGTTTCAAACCCTAAATGACCAACAAGAGTTTGATCACATTATCACAACCCTTACTGTTATTCTCATGGAAAAAGCACTATCGGACCAGATAATAAAATCCCTAAATAATTCCACACTAAGTTGATAAATATTTGTTTGCCGATGTAGTGCTTGGGGAAACCATAAATGAAGTATGGATACCAAAAAAAAGTTTGGAGAACTACAAACTAAACGAGATAAAAACCAGAATAAGAACAAAAAATAAAAATAGAAAGTGTTATAAAGGAAGAAAGAGTTCGACTGAAAGACAAACGAGATTTCACCATAAAAGAATTAATAAAAATTTAGTATATCGAACCAGAAAAAAAGGTAAAGCAGAAAGATCAGACAGGGTATTAACTAAAATGTTTTGGCAATTCACAGAAATGTTTCCTTCCTGGATGTTTACAACGATACATAGCGAGGGGAAGTTTTCAATAATGCGTAGTGGAAAACATCGATTAATTATTCTACTGCTGAAATACGGTAAACTACCTAGAGAAATAGTTCATTATTAGACCAGTGAGCCTCGCACACTGGGAAAACTACTTCAAAGAATGATTAGCAGCTAGTTGAATTTCTGGATGGAAAAGGAAAAGCTGATTAACTCAAACGAAGTAAATTTTAGAAAAGCAATTCGACGGAGGATCAAATTCGCAGCCAAGATGTGTTTCATGGGTTCCAAGAGAAACTAGCAAAAAAGGGCAGTGAGCAAGCACTCTTTGGTAAGCTAAGCTAATAAAAAAATATTGAATTTAAAAATCCCGAAACGTTTCATTAGCTATACGATAAATTTTGATAAGGTGACACATGGGAGAGCATTAATAACAACGTGATCATGAAGGTATCCTGCAAGGGTTCTGCACCTCACCACTCAAATTTCTCATCTGATGTGAAAAAGAAACTTAACCAAAAAAGTCAAAAGCAGTATTTATGTACAGTATCCTCGTGATTATAGACCCAAAAGACAAAAAAACACACGTAAGAAATGAGCTAAAACTGAGTGCAAAAATTGGAAGATGGGTACTTTTAACAACAACACGGGGTGCCCACTAGAAAACCAGTAAATTTCATTGAATTGACTAACAGCTATAAATGTAGAAACATATGAATAAAGCTCACTGAGTTATACTGAATGAAATATACTGGTTTTCTAGTGGGCACCTTGTTTTTTAATACACAATTTTTGACATTTGGAATCTGCGCACAAATTCTCTTGATGGCCAAGGTCACATGACAACCCTCTGAAATATGAAGTTGGTTACAAATGCTAAAACGTACTTTTTACAAAAAATCAACTGTGAAGCAAAATAGTAATAGAATTGATTAATATTGTTGTAGAGACTATAAACAGTCTATTGTTTTTCTAACCAACCTGACAACCAAGCAAAATCAATATTTTTTAAAATTACAGAAAACCAAATGAACGATTTTTTTCACAAATTTGTGGAGGTTACTCAGTTAACTGCAGAAAATTTCATTAACCCTTCGCAGACTTCGGAGGGGTGGGGTTATCTAACACATATTGTTCAAAACGTTTTAACCAAATTGAATGAAATTTGGAATTAGTTCACAAAATTCTCTGATGAATCTTTTGATAGTCACGGGACGGTCTTCTTAAAAAATGAATTTTCGCAAAATTAGAAAAATGCAATTTTTACAAAAAATTAAATCCAAAAGTGAAAAAGCAGGAAAATTCAGGCCTAAAGCAAGAGCTCTCAAGAAAAAGAAGTGAAAATGCACTGGAGAGAATACACCGAAATCTTTACAGAAGAGACAGAAACCAAACGATTGAATAGCCAAATGTGGAGTGTGAAGAAGAGCCAGAGATTATCGAATGCAAAGTTAGAAAAGCAATGGAAAGTTTAAAGGAAAATGCCCCGGCACAGACATGGACTGGAAAAGAGGGAATCAAAGTATAACAAAGCGAAAAGTTGGCCACAAAACCGGAAACGATCCATTTATGTCCTTTTACCCAATAAATAGGATACCAGGGAGTGCAGAAACAGAACAATCGAGCTTCAGTCAAGCCAGCAAAATTTTGTTGAAAATCTTTCAAAGCAGATTTGAAGACTTCATGAAAAGTCAGCTCCTGAAGAGCAAGATGGCTTCAAAAAGGTAGAGGCAAGACAGGAGCCCAGATAGAAAACTTAAGACGAATAATAGAAAAAACCAAAGAAGTACAGTTCTGGGTTTCGAACTATAGCAAGGCCTTCGACTGTGTCGATCACAACCATCTCCGGAAAACGCTTGATGAAATGGGATCACCGAGACATATAATTCACATCTTAAAAAGACAATATGAAGATCAAGTCGGAGGTGGGTTGTCTAGTCCCTGAGCACTTTCGGGACCCTGTCCACCAAGTAACTTAGTGAATCGCATCCGGATCCGCAGTCCAGTATGCTACCCACTCGGCTATCAGCTGCTCAATCAGAAGTTATCGTTCTTTGGGCACACGAGGAAGAAAAATAACAGCAATGTTAGGGATCTCTGAAAGCAGATGAGCTAGAGGGAGATCTAGGGCTCATTGAATCGATGAAGTAAAAGAAGCCGCAGGAAAACGACTTGGGAGCTGCAGCACCTCACGCTGGAAGGCTAGTCAACAAACATTGAGAATGACTTGATGGTACAAGGTAACAAACCTACATTACATTTTTTCTTTCAAAAATTGTATATTAATATTAATTGTCGAATATTGGTTCATGCTACAATATATGAATTACTAAGGTAAAATGAATTAATCTTCATAATCATATAAACATATACAAAATTTGATAACACTTAGTATACAAAAGTCCATTATATAAAGTATTATTTTGGAGAAATTAACTCATTTATTTACTGAGAAATTATGTATATGAAAACATTTTTCTTGTTTCTTCAACATTTTGCATTATGGAGTTATGTCATTTTTCCTTTGCAGGCAGAATGGCTGCTTGCAGAAATAGACTACATCACCACTACTCTTGCCAATATATGTAGTGACAAGTGCCATATACACCAAGGACAGTATCTGGAAAAACTCATTATGTTCTTCATAAAAAAACAACTTTGCAATGAATGATGAGGTAAAAGATTTTGTGCTAAAATGTTCTGGATGAAGTGAGTATGTATAGAATGAAATCTTTATTGCAGCAAACATACAAAATTTAAAAATAATAAATTAAAATCTGTTAAGCCTTCAACAGTACTTAACATCATAGAAATGAATATAATCTAACTAAAAGATGTGTAAAATTACATATATGGCTTCAACAGACAAACATCAAATAAGGCAGATCAAAATCGACTTTTGAAATGTTGGAATCACTACATTTATACCAACAATGCATATTGCTTATATAAGAAATGCAATGACCATGGTTGATTGAAGAACCAATATGACAAATAATGCCAAAAATATCATAATTGTGGTTATTTTAAGAAATGTTATTAGGAACAACTACATTACTGCAGTTTTTTTGTAAGTTTACCAGAACTAGTATTACTAAATCTGTTGATTAAAATAGTTAATGTCTTGGGAAAATTGATAGTATTATAAGTGATAGAATGTTGTGTAACAATTCGAAGTTAACTTTAAAAATTTATTAGTTAACTGGTATTTAATACTATAAATAGTGTAAAATAGTTTCATATTGAGAAATCTTGATTAAAACTTAGTGCCATTGAATGCATGGGATACATTCATCATATCACATGGAATAGTTGTAGGACTAATCTTAAAATATAGGCTTATAAGCTTCAAACAAACCTTAGCACACTGGTTTTCTTTCACACCCAAAACTTCAACAAAAAATGGATTATTTCAATTTGACTAAATGAAATAATAATGCATGTATTTTTTGTAAAAATTGTTAACTATAATACTTGATTTCAATTGAACTTAGCAAAATTAGTGTGATGATTCAAACATTTCATTTTAGTTTGTTCACATTTCCTAATCAACTACATAGAAACAAGTGATATGTATGATACCCCAATTTTTTATAGTATGAACCAACAGAAATTTGTACATAAGATAAATAAGTCCATGGTACAAGGGAGTCTGTTGAACTTTAGTAATTAAACACTGTGAATTTATAACATAAATATGAATTCTCTAGGCAATGTTCAAATTAATCACATCTTTCTGAGACATAAACTTGATGACAATGCTAAACCAGTTCCAACAAGTATACAGCAATACTTCTCCTTCACATAGTACAGTTACTAACTGGAATTTTCAGATTAAAGGTCAGAATTCATTTCAGGATGAGGAATGTCTAGGGAGGAAATTCTGAAACTGTCACTGCATCTTCTGTCACATATGTAAGAGAAATCATCTATGAGGATCATCAACAGACTGTTAGAAAGCTTTTATGAACTTTTATCCATTCCAAAACAACAATACATTGTACGAGGGGGAGTCAATAAGTAAGTGGACTCGATATGATATAAGTATGCCATAGAGAATATCAATGTATTTTTATCAACCACAGAAACATCTAAGATATTGG
>JAUYWI010039563.1:0-18236 GCA_034780595.1 Parotoplana pacifica
CCTACCAGTAGGGGTGCCCAAAATTGCATGATTGGATTACATGGATATATGAAATTTAAAAGAGAACAGGAAGTATTTTAGAGCCATATGATGGATTACCAACAGATAGAAACATCTATTGTTAAGGTCATTTGAACATTCTGAATGATGTCATAAACTAATTGAGGACCAAAACTTACCCTATTTTGCAGGTTATGCTACAGAAAGTTTAATCTGATTATGAATTTAAAATGAGGACTCATTATTGAGTAGGTAGTTAAACTATTTAGTCCAAATATTCTACCCATCTAGTTCAAGTAATTGAATTATTTATATGTACTTAATTTACCATATGTTGCATTCATAAAAGTGCTAAATAATAATAATTTTGAGCATAGAAATCCTACTAAATAGTTTAACTACTCATAATAACAAATCTACATTTTCAATTCAGAATAAAACGAAACTTTCAAAGTGTAATGCTTAATTTTGGTCTTCAATTAGGTTATGACATCATCCAGAATGCTCAAATGAAAAGTACTTTTTTGTTTGATGCTATATGTTGGTATTACATTATAATTATAATACTTTATTTCCTCTTAAATTTCATGTTTTGTACCTCATACTTGTGTTGACCCCATTGGGGGTGCCAGTAATTTCAAAGGCTTATAAAACAATTTTGCCTCTTGTATTCCATAGGATGTTTTTCCTAAACACCTTAGATACTTTTGCACTTCTATGCTCATTTGTTTGATGTCAAACTGTAGAATGACAGGTCTAGTCAATGACTCAAATTAATATTATAAAAATTGTCAATAAATGAATCTTTTCAAAATTGACATTACATATTTCAGCTTAGTTAATTTAACCCATACATACATTAATATACATACATTCTGGCTTTCCAAATATATTATTTTTTACCAGTGTACATCCTGAAAGCCAGAGTTTTTAAAAAATTATATTTTTGTAATTTAAAAAAACATGTTGAATGTATTTTCTTTGAAAGTTTGCCTAGCAGATGCATAACCATTGTTGAAAATTTCATTAAAATTGTTAATCATTATATGAAAATCCTATATATATGAAAATAGGAAAAATATCAAATTTAATTTCTTAATAAATAATAATTATCCATATAAATTCCTTCATAAATTGTATAACTAGTCTTAGTGACATGTAATTAGTGTACCAAGTATAAGCTCAGTAGCTTCATCTAAAGTTAAGAATTGAGACTAAACCCAGTTGACACATTAAAAATCAAAATGTCTATTCTAGCAAAATAATAATTATAAAACTAGTAAAAATGGGCTAGAAACTAATAATAAATTATTTAGAGTAACAAATTAAGCATTATCATCACTTTTAAGAATTTTTTTAATGTGACTGGCCCTGGTATACCAGGAACCAAATATGTGATGAACCTACGTTTCTAATAGATTATTTATAATGAGTTTTTAAGTCTATATGCCAAATTTGAAACAAAAAGGATGGTTCAATTTGATTTTTAAGCATTTTGGTAGTTTTGATAAAAAATTCTATATATTTTAACCAAAAAATCTATAATTAACATTATTTTGAAAAAAATGTAAATTGAACTCTTAATAGTTTACTAAAAGAAAATGTATGCCAAATTTCAGATTGGAAAATAAGCAAGCTAGAAAATGTTAAATATGTCAAATTTATGAAATAGGGCTGCAAGCTAAGGCCCAGTATTGATTTTTAAAATGTGTGTGCCAAATTGGTCCATAGGAAGTATGTTAGTTCAGGGTGGTAACCACACCCCAGTCTACCAGGTCTACAAAACATGAAGTCTAACAAAGTTTAAGGAATCAGATCCCATGATTTTAATTTCCTTTTCCGAAGCAATTTATTCACAATACACTAATGTGATGTATAAAAAGAAATTTAGAAACATCTCAACCTACTTACAAGGTACACGTAGAATAGATCTTTGTCCACGCAATGATCCTAAAGCATTTGATGCTATACATCTATAGTAACCAGCATCAGATAAAGTGGTGTTGGCAATGCGGTATGTGTAACTAATGTTGGCAACAACAGTTTTAACATAACCTTGTGAATTTTCTCTAATCCATGAGTACACAGCTGGAGGATTTGAATCAACATGACAAAGCAGATCTGATCTTTCAGCAGGTGAACCCCAAATATTAAAATGTGATCTTTGAAAGCTCAAAGGTGGTAAATCTAAAATTCAAAAAAATATATTTAAATTTAACATAGTAACAATGAAGACATTAAAATATTTAAACAAATAAACACACTCACTGGAAAACACTGTGTAGAATGAAATAATTAAAATCAGTATAAAACATAATCTAAAATAGAAAAAAAAATTGATAAAATATATAAAGCTTCCATGAAGAATACAAAGTGATCAATTCTGCTTGAGAGAATCTTGAAATATTAATACATTAAATGATATTGTATAGAAGCAACAGATTAACTTTACACACAGACCTGCTAATAAAAATGCTGCACCCTTAAAAACAACTTAAAAAAATTAAATTAAGTAGGTACCAATATTTTCTTATTATGATATCTAATCACTCAATATTGGCATAAGGTATACCAAAGGTTGTGTAACTGCTATAAAAGTCTGTGTCCATTGCATTTGGGATTAGAACATATCATGCCATGCTTAACTCAAGAAGAAAGACTGAGAATTGTCATGCTTTATAATGAAGCTAATTTTGAAGTCAGCCAACTAGCTAGAGATTTTGGTGTAGCTCACAGTACTGTTCAATGTTTGCTATCAAAGCACAGAGAAACACAGTCTGTTAGAGATCACCCCAAAACAGGTCAACCAAGAAAATCAACAAGAAGATAAGACAACCTACTTGTTTGTATGTCTCCTGGAAATCCAAAGATGGTGGCTAGAGAATTGAGGCAGTGCTGGGATAGAGATTATGAAGTACAAGCTTCAACATCTACAGTTAAGAGAAGACTGGTTAACAATAGAATGATGGGTAGGATCTCTGTAGAGAAAGCACTGAAGAAGACTTGGGTGGGCAATGGAATGATGCAATTGAACTCCTGAAGAATGGCGAAGAGTGGTGTTTTCAGATGAAAGTCCTGTTCACCTTGTTGCTGCAAAGCAGAATAGGTACATCAGAAGAAGAGGAGGTGCAGCTCACAAGCTCTTACATGTCCGGTCTACTGTTAACTCATCAGGTGGATCAATAATGATATGGGAGTAATCAGATCCAATGCTCTCAATCTTTAGCACAAATTCCTGGAGGCAGGCTCAATGCTCAATTATACACAGCTTCTGGAGGATCATCTGATTCCAATAAATTTGCCAAACAACAACCTCACTTTCCAACAAGATAATACTATAGCTCAATAACAACATCCAGTCAAAACCTTTGGAGCTGTGTACAGCAGAAGGTGGACAGAAGACAAGTTAATGGCTTGCAGTGCTGTACGTGTGGCAAGATGTCCCAAAAATCTTGTACATGACCTCTTTGATTCAATGCCAAGAAGAATTGAAGCAGTGATTTCTGCCAGAGGTGGCCATATGAATTATTGATTCCCTAGTTTATTCCTTGTTTTAAGAGAATTTGAAAATATCCCTTTTCAGGGCCATCACATTTGATATGATGTAATACTTATAGCTTTACTTTAAACCCTTTAATATTAATATTTATTAATTTATATATATATATATATAAATCTCTATTTTAGTAGGGTGCAGCATTTTTAATGATAAAAATAACTTGATAAGCAGTCAGATTATTTCTTTATAAATTTTGAAATATGTTGTCCTTATGTGTGATTAACTGAATTTACAGCTACATATATACAAAATATTCTACCAATTCTAAATCAGTAAGACCAATTAAACTTCATATTTCATCAGAGTGATTCAGAATTGGTCAGCAGATAGGTCTACTTAGTTGTCAACATATATCTACTTTTATCTATAGCAATAAATGGTCATTTTTAGGTCAATTTTAATTTTCAATGTCTTATAGTTAGTCCTTGTTTGGATGTAAAAACTTATTTACATGATTTTTATTTTATGTAATGAGTGAATGAATGTTGTTTTCAATTGAATAAAAATCATGAATCTTGTAAACATATTTTCAAATATAAAAGGTTAGACAATATTATAAAAGTTCTTCAAATGAATTAAAGATATCTATGCAGCAATAACTGTTTTAACTGGAACATCTCTTTATTTAATGATAAAGATTTCCATATGCATCAGAGTACTGGACATTCAGCTAAAATTATCCACATGTATTGGATTAATCAAACCTAAACAAAAAGCTCAAATCCAAATCAACTAATACAACCTTTAATCAATTGTCCAAACTCTAAAGCTGATATCAACAACACGAATAGTCACATACTTGAATCCAATATCAATGAAATGATCAATATAATTAGTAATTCAACAGATACTATTACAAGGAAAACAAAAGAAGAAAATATAGTAAAAACATTGTCTTATAAAATGAAGAGAGTGAAATTCAAACTATGTAAAGTTGACAAGGCTTCCAATTTTATACTTTTACATGAAGATGTTGCTGAAAATTTTTCATTTTTCTACATATATATATATGTTGTATGCATTTTGCAAATTCATAATTTGCTTCTTTATTTCTGGACCCATTGAGCCAACTACCATCTGTAGCCAATCACAGCAACAAGAGCCCTTAAACCTGTGACCCACTAAAGTGAGTGCATATTGCAAGCTATACATGGTATTGCCAGTACACATAGGACACTACAGAGGGCACACACATTGACCAACAATGACAACCTCTTCATGGTCCTTAGACTAAAACCAGCTTCCATGGAGACACCTTGACCATTTATCAGGAGGGTTAGAGATGGGCTATGTAGTCTCTGTGCACTTTTGTAACTCTGTGCACCAAGTAACTTAAAGTGTGCCACAACTGGGTCACAAACCAAGTACCTCTTCATCCATAGTTCAGGGCACTACCCACTTTGATACTACAATTTGCACAATTTGTAAAAAGCACAACTTTCACAGTTTGTAAATATGATAATTTTATTTATTTTAACCTTAATTTTAAAACTATTGATCCATTTCAAATTGCACAGTTTGCAAATATGAACCATTTCTAATTGCACAAGTTGTGTAATTTGTAAATGGAGCTATAGATACTTACTATACTTGTAAATTAAGGTTAAATAGATAAAATAATCATATTTGCAAACTGCATAAATTATGCTATTTAAAAACTGTGCAAGTTGCACAATCTGTAAAGGGATCTAAAAATACTTACTATATCTGTAAAATCTAGGTTAGAATAAATAAAATAATTATACTGTGCAAGTTGCACAACTTGAGAAGTGTATAATTAGCAAATAGTTCAAAGACCATTAGTAAATTTCACAAATTTGCAAAATACACAGGAAATATACACACCCTGCCAGTTAAAAATTACTCTAAAACAAGAAGTAGGCAACTGCATTGAAAGCAGTATGAATCAATCAATAAGTGGTGGCCCTGAAAAGGGCCTTATATGCATTCTCATAATAGGGAAGGGACAGGAATCAATACTTGATTGAACCACCACATGCAGCAACCACCATCTCAATCATTCTAGGCATTGTTTCTGCCTGACCTGAAGAGCAACATTCCAGAGACCATCAAAACCATGGACTACCATCTTGTCAACTTCTACCTTCACAATTCCCCACATGGTCTCAATGGGATTGAGGTCAGGTGACTGAGCTGGCCATTGGAGTACCTGAATGCCACTTTGCCTAGAAGATTCAAAGATAGCAGATGTTCATGAAGAATTTCAACATAGGCTAAACCTGTCATCCATCCATGAATTTGTACCAATGGTTTCTGTCCAGCAACAGTAAAACCACCCCAAATGTCTATTCAACCACTTGAAAAATGAACTGTTGGTCAAACATTTCCAGGATGCAAAGCTGTACCTCCTCTTCTTCTGACAAATCTACTCTGTCTCAAGATTACTAAATGAAAAGGGCTTTCATCAGAGAAGAAAACATTTCACCACAGAGCAGCTGTCCAATCTCTGTGTTCCTTGCCCACTGGAGGTGAGCTGTCTTATGCCATTGAGTGAGAAGTGGTTTCTGTCTAGCCACATGACCAACCAGACCAGCTTTGAAGAGATGTGACTTTAAAGTACTAACTGAGACATTAACTCCCTGGTGGACATTCCATTGTTGATGGAGATTGCATGCAACACGATTGGGATTAGCTGCTGATATTCTGATGAACAATCTATCCCATATTTCTGTAGATACCCTAGGCTGTCTGGGTCTTGGAAGGTCATCAACAATGTTTGTGTCCCTGCATTTTGCCAGCAGTCTCTGTATTGTTCTATGATCAACACCAAATTGCTGAGAAAGTTGAGCAAGAGAGTGCCCAGCTTCATTCAAAGTTACAATTCAGATTCTGTCATCATGAGTCAAGTGTGGTATCACAGCAGTGATAAACTACTCTCAACTACTTCTCTTTTATTGTTGAATAAACATACCTACTCTTAGCTGCTGCAAGTTTCTGAATTTAATTGGCTGATCAGCTGTATACCTTTTTCTAACATTGTCTGTTGCATAATAGCTGGGATACTGGATCCTAGCTAGGCTATCTCAGGAGTACTTCTTGTTAAGAAAATGAGGCTTGATAGTGTTGTGAAGCACAGGCCACACAATGCTTATGAAATTGCTGTTTGTGAGGTACAGCCATTTGAAACAGCTAATTTTGCAGTGCAGACAGACACAAGTAGGTTTATTGAATCAAGAATGTGACACAAATTAAAAAAATGTAGGTACCTAACTGAAACCCTGAAATTTTATCTCTAATTGCATAACACTTTATGAATTAAGCAATATGACTGTTGTGTATAAATGATTGTGTGTGGTGAAAGCAATGACTGTCTTAGTTGAAGATACAGTTGTAAATAAACTAGAAAGTTGAAAATCAATATTCTTGAACCTAAAAAAGATTATATAAATGTGCAGTACCTATGTACTCTGAATTATGTTAATTATACATAGAATATTTGGGGGGTGGCATTATTAATTGGAAGGGCTGTGTATCTTTTGAAAACAAAAATAAATATAGCATTAGTAAATTCAAATAAATAAGAAAATAAATTTCACTATATTAGCAAATACCCAATTATGGTTAAAAAGTTACAAATGCTTAAAATAAAGGAATTTACCACATTAAATTACTCTATTATCATTAATAAAAAACTATAATAACATTTAATTGATGTAGGTACCAAAGAGTTCATGCACACCACTAAGAAGCTATATTTAAATAAAATATGAGAAAATGGTAAAAAATAGTATATTTGTATTATAAGTTTTTTTAATATCAAAATAAAATGTTCAACTTTTGCCACATGTTATACACATTTCAGATTTTTAAAATGAATTAAATTGGTTAGATTAAAATTTATGGCAGATTGAAATACATATCTCAAAATTATATTTTTTTAAACAGACATAACTGTTGAACCAATTTCAATAAAATAAATAGATTTGAACTAACAAGAATTATATCTAGGAGTCAAGGAATTGGAAATAAGCATCTAAATTAGCATCTTGTGAGTAAATATATACCACCCACTCACCCCTTTTAACATCTGCCAGTCATTTTAGGCACCAAAGAAAAACCACAAAAAAACTATACATCAAAAAGGATGTATAAAAAATAGTTAAAGAAATAAATCTGTGTATATTTTTTATGAAAAAAATTTACAACATTGAAGTCAAAAAATAAAAATTTAAATCAAACTAAACAAAGATTACAACAAATAAAAAATATTTTGTAAACTCTTCTCCATAAGTATATTTTTATAGAAAAATAAACATTTTATACAAATACATGCAAAAATGTTTATATAAATATACTGTTTCCATGATTAAGGTGTTTTGTACTTTTATCATGATAAAAGTTACATTATTTTAAGGTCAGCACTATGTGTTGAGACTCTCGCCACATAAGGATTTACACTATGTGTTGAGAGTCTTGCCACATAAGGATTTTGACTATGTAGCGAGTCACTTTAGCTTTTATGATATATAAAAATAACTCTGTAGATATAAAAAAATTGCTGCTATTTGTGTAAATATGAAATTATAAAATTTTCGCTTGAAACAAAAATATTGCCCAAATTTTAAATTAAAATATTTGTTTCAGAATTAATAAACCCTTAACAAATTTAACGATTTTCAATAGCACTGTACATAAATATATTTTTTTAATGTAATATTCTACCTACATTTGTTTTGACTGAAAATTAGCAGTTGTCACTCTCGCCACATAGAAAATTTTATTATGTCAAGACTCTCACCACATTAGGATTTACACTATGTGTTGAATGTCTCACCACATAAGGATTTTGACTATGTGGCAAGAGTCACTTTAGCTTTTATGATATATAAAAATAACTCTGTAGATGCATCAAAAATTGCTGCTATTTGTGTAAATATGACATTATAGAAATGCTGCAAATGACATGACTATAAGCATAAAAAAGAGATATGTTTTCTTTTTAGCCCATTTAAAAGTATTGCTTTAAAGATACTTTTAGATTAAATGGAGGACCAGCCCACAATTTAGCCACCTTTCTCTAGAACAAATGTAATTCTTGTCTTTAACAATAAAGATATCCTGTCATTACATGATTTTAATATCATAAAAGCTAAAGTGACTCTTGCCACATAGTCAAAATCCTTATGTGGTGAAACTCGTGACACTGTAAATCCTTAAGTGGCAAGAGTCTATGTGATAAAGGTGACAAACATCAAATTGTCAATCAAAACAAATGTAAGAAAATATTACATATTAATTGTATATTTATGTATAGTATTATTGAAATTCTTTACAGTTTTATTAATTCTGAAACAAATATTTTAGTTTAAACATGGGCTACATTTCTTTCACATGAAATCTATTTATAATTTCATATTTACTCAAATAGCTAGAGTTATTTTTAAATATCATAAAAGCTAAAGTAACTCTTGCCACATAGTGTAATTCCTTGTGGCAAGACTCTCAGCACATAGTGTAAATCCTTTTGTGGCAAGAGTCTCAACATAATAAAAATATATATAGGGCAAGAGTGATAACTGCTAATTGTCAGTCAAAACAAATGTAGGTAGAATATTACATTGAAAAATTATATTTATGCACAGTGCTATTGAAAATTGATTAATTTGTTAAGGGTTTATTAATTCTGAAACAAATATTTTAGTTGTTTAAAACTTGGGCTATATTTCTTTCCAGTGAAATTTTTTTATAATTTCATATTTACACAAATAGCAGCAATTTTTTTATGTATCTACAGAGTTATTTTTATATATCATAAAAGCTAAAGTAACTCTATGTGGTGAGACTCTCAACACATACATAGTGTAAATCCTTAAGTGGCAAGAGTCTGTGTGATAAAGGTGAAAAACATCAAATTGTCAATCAAAACAAATGTAAGCAAATATTACATAGCAATTGTATATTTATGTACAGTATTACTTAAAATTCGTTAGTTTCATTAATTCTGAAACAAATATTTTGGTTCAAAACTTGGGCTATATTTCTTTCACACAAAATTTATTTATACTTTCATATTACAAATGGTCCTTGTGCAATTTACAGCCAGTGTACAACCCACACCAATGTTAAGTCATCTCTCTATGCCCAGTGGTCAGCATCTACCAGCCCAACGGCAATTCAAGTGATGGTGATAACTGGACCATGACAAACAGCTGAGATGCACAATTTGCAAATGGTACTTGCACAATTTAGTAATGGGCCCTGCACTATTTGCAAATATGACAATTCTATTTATTGAACATTTATTTCAAAATATGATAGGTATCTTTCAATCCAATTGCAAAAATCATAAATTGTGCTTTTTTGAAATATCAGTTTTATTTATTATAACATTAATTTCAAAACATATTAGGTATCTGTAGATTCAAATATATCTGCTTTAAGCTTAATGTCAAGATTATTTTTTCAAACTGTAATTTTAAAATGTAATAGGTATCTGTAAGTTCAAATATATCTGTTTGAAGCTTAATTTTAAAATATAAAAGAATTTTGTAGACCAATTTCTAAACTACACAACCACTCCTTGCACAATTTACAAATGGTCCCTGTGCATTTTAGAAATATCACTGATTATTTTTTCAAATTTAAATTCAAAACATATTAAGTATCTGTAGATTAAAATATATCTGTTTGAAGCTTAGTTTCTAAATATAAAAGGTCCTTGCACATTTTGGAAATACTAATCATTTATTCCAACATTTAGCTTAAATTCACACTGAAAAAATTAACAGCAGATCCCATTATTCTTATTAGAAATGAAAATTCTGCCATTATATTTAGTGTTATTCTTTATTTCTATCCAATCTCCCATTATTCCTATTAAACTTTATCATTGCAATTAATTTTCAACATCTCCCATTATTATTTCTATAAATATTGCACTGAGTATTTTGACCACTCCCTTATCTTATTATTAACTTGAGTTAATATAGAATATATCAATGTTGACATACATCAATCCACACAATACACTACCTGGATACATATGTATGCCTGTATAGACAGAACACTGGAACTATTCTGATTGGTTGTGATCTCTTTCTACTATAGAATTAAGATTGCAATTATTGATCTGCATTGGTGTAGGTAGATTACTTGTACTAGGCAATACAATTCTGCATTTATGTTAATGTATATATCATCAAAACAAACTGCATATTACATATAAAATTTTTATAGTATGAAGGCTTTGAATGATAGTGATAACGATTATTATCCTGAAGAAACTGACAGTTCTGAAGTGGAAATATCATCAGCCATTGAAACAAGTGATAGTGACAGTGAACCATGAAACATAGATGGGTGGAATTTTATACCTGACCTATTTTCTGACAATGTTCCTAACATTTTATCTTTGTAATAGCATTGTAGGACTATCCATGTATGTTGATCCAACAGATTTCATGAACCCTATATCCTGCTGGGAGCACTATATGGATGATGAAGTGATCTCTGTAAATGGAGTAATTCTAAGGCTGGGTCTCAAAATGAATGGAAATAATTTATTTTAATTTTAAAAAAAATATAAATTTCCAATGACATATAAAACTCTTTGTTTATTTCTAATCAATCATTTAGTGATAGCCCTTTAAAGGGCTGTTTTTGCGTTCTCTTAAGGGGGGAGACTCACTAATAAGTTTAAAAAAATAATCAGTGATATTTCTAAAATACACAGGGACCATTTGAAAATTTTGCAAGGAGTGGTTGTGCAGTTTAGAAATTGGTCTACAAAAATCATCTATATTTTGAAATTAAGCTTCAAACAGATATGTTTGAACTTACAGCTGCCTAATATGTTTTAAAATTAAGGTTTGAAAAAATAATCAGTGATATTTCTAAAATTCACAGGGACCATTTGCAAATTGCACAAGGAGTGGTTGTGCAGTTTAGAAATTGGTTTACAAATATCTTATATTTTAAAATTAACATTCAAACAGATATATTTGACTCTACATATATGTAATATGTTTTAAAATTAAGGTTTGAAAAAATAATCAGTGATATTTATAAAATGTGCAGGGACCATTTGCAAATTTTGCCAGGAGTGGTTGCGCAATTTAGAAATTGATCCAAAAATATCATTTATATTTTAAAATTAAGCTTCAAACAGATACATTTGAACATAAACTTACCTAATATGTTTTAAAATTTAGGTTTGAAAAATAATCAGTGATATTTCTAAAATGTGCAGGGACCATTTGCAAATTGTGCAAGCAGTGGTTGTGCAGTTTAGAAATTGGTCTACAAAAATCATCTATATTTTGAATCTGAGTTTCAAACAGATCTTTTAAAAAAAATTAAGCTTCAAACAGATATATTTGAATCTACAGATACCTAATATGTTTTGAAATTAATGTTACAATAAATAAAACTGATATATTGAAAAAGCACAATTTATGGAATTGGATGTAAAGTTACCTATCATATTTTGAAATAAATGTTTCAATAAATAGAATTGTCATATTTGTAAATTGTGCAGGGACCATTTGCAAATAGCACAAATTTCTAAAATGTGCACAACATATATACCAACAAAACCAAGAAAGAAACTCTCCACAAACTTCATATTTATCATTAACAAATCTAGCACATATACTCAGCTGTTCAGTGGTGGATCAGTCAGTTGTTTCATCAACAAGTATGCTCCTGTATTTTGGTACTTTATTCAATATGGAGTTTCTGATCTGATTTCATTTTGAAATGTTGGTGACAAATATGCTGTATTTTTTTGCTTCAGCTAAATGCTTTTTTAAATCTTCATCAAAAGTACTTTTCCACTGAACCAAGAAGTCAAAATTGCCATCTTCAGTAGAATTTTCTTTAATCCAGTTACCTCTCAAAGGAATTCCACACTGAACCAGGGAAAGAATTATATCTATTTCAGAAAGGAATCCTTTTTTCTTGCAATTTCATCATCTGCAAAGTGCTTATTTAAGTAAGAATATATGTCTGATCCTGATTCAATGGTTGTGAAAAATACCATTGTTTTTAATGCAAACTGCTCTGCATATGCTGATCGAGAGCACTTTTTTTTTCTTCTAGTTTTTGAAACTGCCATAATAAAATTAGATGTTTCTCATTCACATCCACAATTTATAAAACAGATACAGTAAGTACTATCATTCTTTAAGGGGAGTAGTTGTGAAGCCAGAAAGGGGCAAATCAGGAAATATTGCCACTAATGAACTTTAAATGGCTGTAATTCAAAAACTTATTGGTAATAGCCATTTTAAAATATAGGGTGAATCAGGAAATTCCTGGTGCAAATACTGAAATATACTAATTAAATTTATATTATTGTAACTAAAAAACTAATTGAGATAGAAAGCTGATTTAATATTCTAATCAATCCAGACAATCTGGAGAATGTTTGGTGTTATTTTTAAAGGATAAAAATATTTCATTCTGAAGCTACACTACAGTCATCAGAAATTTATTTTAATAAAGTTTAAAAAATGATGTTCAAAACTTTTTCCATAGATTTCAAGCCACTCACTTTTAAACTTTGGTAACATATTATTTAGTATCTTTGACATATATATTTTACAATATTAAATAATAGGTTTGTCCATAACCTCTATCAGTGCTAAGAGCCATTTTAAAATATTGGGTGAATCTTGAAATTCCAGGGACAAAAATGGAAATGCCAGGTCCAAATACTGAAATATACTAATTAATTTTAGATCATTGTAACTCAAAAACTAATTGAGATAGACAGCTGATTTAATATTCTAATTAATCCAGACAATCAGGAGAATGTTTGGTGTTATTTTTAATAATAATCAATCTGTGTTGATAGCATGATAATCATCCTCATCATAATTGGTTAGTATGAGCTGCTGATTGGAATTAGACCAGCATGACTAGAATTTCCAAGTTTAGGACACTCAATTAATGCAATCTCAGTATCATCAAAGCTATTTGTTACTGCACATTATTTTAAGAAAGCTGTTGTCTGGCTTTCAGGGATATTTTTCCACATTTCTTGAATTCATTCACATAATTTGACAAAAATGAAGGAGATTTCATATTGTCACCTTTTATAAATTCATGCTGCCCACTGGTCATCCATTCTTTGAATTTTGCCTTTTAGAAACTTATTTCAGCCCATCCTTCTGCAGAGAAGAAGCAGAGGATATGTATAGATAACTTTGATTTAGACAAGATGTCAGCAATTTTTTATTATTTTTTTGCTATTGGTATTAATAGACACATTTTGTTTATAATGTACTAAATGGCAGCATTGTAATTGAAATTCTAAAATCTGTGAATTATTTCTGTTATATTAAGTTTTTATTTAGTTTACATTTATATAGTATTATAGGGTGGTTCAAGTGGATTTTAAAAACATCTGAAAGCTTAACTACTTGACATTGTTTTATATAAAATTAAATTTTACTCTATGGTATTAAATAAATTTTGGCAGCATGATGGCTTTAATTTAGTTGCATAAGCTTACTCAATTCAGACTTAGAGTATCTCATGTGCAGCAACATCCACCAAAACTATATAATAGCAACTTCTTCACTGACCGACTGGCTGCTAAATTATTTTTTTCACCCCTTATTTTAATAAATCAAGCTACATAAATACTAATGCATACAAAGAATATTGAACTCTTTTGTGTTGTGTTCTATGTAGAACTCTTTTTTCAATCTAAAAAATTATAGTAATATCTAATATTTCTTTAAGATTGTGAAAGAGAGCATTCTAAAAGAAATTGGAAAATATTTATTATTAATTTTAGTTATACAGACATAAATTGTAATTACAATGTTTTTTATCAAAATCTATGTAGCTAAATTTCTGATTTAAACATGTGTGAGATTGATCTTTTATGTTGAATAATGACATTTTAACAATATTATTTAAAGTTCACTTATGTTTTTAATAATGAATATTCTTCACTGCTATTAACTCTTAAATGTTCTCTTTTAATCTTATAAAATATTTTATTTTTTGTCAAATATTGTTATAAATTTATGGATTCAAATTGAATAGTTTTACATAGTTCACAATACAAAATTAAAAAATATAGCATGTTTGGAGAATTAGTGTATATGTTGCTTACTTTTAAATATAGCAGGTCCATACATTTTATGTAATTTAAATTATTAGAATCCCCCTGGATTGCTATTGCCCTTAATCTAGAACAATATCTATCATTTTTGTTTGTTCATTATAGTTGTGTAGTATTCTTTGTATTTTAGAGTTTTGTTTTCAAAATTATATTAGTAGTATCACCACGAAATAGTCCACAGTTGTTTTAAATTTGTTTTTCAGTACTACTAGCATTAATAAATTTTAGCCTCCTAAGGAGTTTAAAAGATATTGAATAGTCATATAAATGGAATGTTGTACAGGTTGTTTCCTAAGTTCCTACAAGTTTGACTGAAACATAGCAAATGAAATCTTTGCACAAATGAGAAGTATAAGTTTATGTAAAAATTCTTGTGGAAGAAAGGGGTATTCTACTTGCATCTCATTTCCAACAAGATAGTATGCCTGTGCACACATTTCATGAGACAAGAAAATACCACACTGAAACTTTCTGGGATCATTGGATTTTTCAAATTTGGACCAACACCTTGGCCCTACATATTGAAGCCAAAAATAATTGCTTATAAGACACGTAACAGCTGGTTGAAAAATGTAATAATCACAGAGGTCAATCTCTTTCCCAAAGAACTATTGGCTTTAATTAATAAGTATAGCTTCTGGCAACTGCATCTACCAAGTTGATCCATATGATACTTAATTGAGTTATACTTTAGTTGAACTGTTGTTTCATTACTTGATTGAATATTTGATTCACATGTATTATTATATTAATCTATTTGTTTTTTAAATATATCTGTATAGTTTTGGGATTTTCATTTTGTACTCTAACTTGTATCTATATGACATTACTTCTAAGATAGTATTTTTCCATTTCATTAATGCTGCCATATTGAAACTAAAATATCTTAATTGTAATATTTTTAGCCATACATCTATATTGTTTAGCTACTAAAATATCTTTATTGCCATTGAAATAATAAGATGAAACCAACACAATATATCTTGAATAATGATACGTGTAATACTGTTAGCTCAAGAAATTGTTTTGTTAAAAAAAGTTATGCTTAACCCAGATCTTACCAGAGTTTATAGATTTATGCTAAAGTTGACTATAACAACATTATTTTAAAGGTTAAATATGCAATGTTATATGCAATGAAAAATGTTTTTCTTAACTTTCCCCAAGCAATATATTTATGAAACTGTAATATTATTTTGATAAACACTAGTAAGATCAAAGTTAAATCTATTATTAAAATAATTACTGAATTGAAATTGATAATATTTCTTTTTTAAATATTAACTTTAAAGAAGTATGTCTTTTTCATTAATTGTTTTATTTTTTTAGTGATTATGGAGTCCAGAGAATCACTACAGACTCAACTTAATCAGTTGATGACACAAAGAGATGCAATTGAAACAGAGACCAAGTCATTAAATCAAGTGCTAGACACAGTCAGTTATTGGACTTCTATACAGCTACTTAGTGGTTCAAGAGTTTTATTTTTATTAAATATATTATTTAAATTAAACAATTTTTTGGGATTGTCAAGAGTGCTTCATAATTAACCATAACCATATTTTCAACTTTATAGCTTTAATTCATCATTTTTTATTCAAAATGATGTGAGTAGCCTGAATGTTACTGATATACTCAATCAACTGTTATTTTCAATGCATAGGATTACTATTGTTATATAATAATAAATTTTATACAAGTACATAGTTCAACTAAAAATGTGCTATTTCGTTGATGTCTAAATTCTAATGAAAGTACAGTTCCCAGACAATGGTTTAAATTAACCTAATAATTATGCCAAATTTGTATAATAAATTTATGATTAAATCAGGCTAGGTTTATATTTTAGAGAACTTTAGAAACAATGTTTTGACCTTCTTATGAAGAAACATCATTTTTTATTTTTCACCTTTTAATTAAAGCAACAAGGTCTCGCTTTTACAAAAATGACTGGGAATGAATTGTCGAAAATCAATAGGAGGCAATGACATAAGAGGCACTGATAATATTAGGTTCAAAAAATGATCTTTGTCTGACTGACTTCAAAAATATGATGGTGGTGCCATGGGCCCATATTTTGCCAAAGTACTTTTATGCCGAATTCAGAAATGCAAGTTTTCCATTCTCTGGAAGTGTGTAAATACAGGGTGCAACAAAAGTAACCGAACCCAAAACTTAACTAAGATTTGAAAATACAATAGACGATAACAATATGTTCTAATAAAGTGTAACAAGTGTTCAAAATGTCGACCTTGAGCGATGCATTACTTGGAAATTCCAAAACTATTTTTAGATATTGGAAAACATATTTAGTGATAACATACACAATGCTTATCTTGGAAATTGCAATTTACAATTACCATGTACTATTGAATGTTTTTGGGTTCGGTTACTTTTGTCCCACCCTGTATTTTAAATGTTATATTCTCTGGTTTCAGCAAGGTGTTGGAATGACAGGACCATTAACTGATTCAGACAATTTTCCACGTAGTGACATTGATATTTATAGCATACGGCAAGCTAGAAATCGGATAAAATGTAAGATAGATGTATGAAAATTTTCTAGGCCATACAAGATAGTGAACCTTATTAGAGTATTTAGGACTTCTAATAATAGCTTTTTTATAATAAAACTGGGAATTCGTATACACGTTTGCTCAATTATTCGATGTAGTTTACTCTTCTGTGTTGTTTGTTTCTGACCCAATTTAGGCTTGGAAACAGACTATCGCAAAGTGATGTCTTCTATTGAATCATCATTGTCTCAACTACATGCACTAGCTCGTCTAGAACCTGAGGCACCTGTTGAACCGAACAAACCTGGGGGTGGTGAACAGCTGACCATGAGTTCATTGACACTTGCCAGTAATGTTGTTGAGAAGGAGCCCTTTCTTAAGGTCAACTCTATTCAGCCGGGTAGCAGAGCAGATGCAGCTGTGAGTTAATAAACAATTTGTTTGATATTATCTTACATTTTACTAAAAGTTTTATAAATTCATAACACATTACTTACTTCAACGATTGGGAGAGACAACTTCAATTTGTCAGCTGTGTTTATGGGACTTACAGCTGTATCTATGGGACTTACAACTGTGTCTATAGAACTTACAGCTGCGATGTGGAACTGTTGTGTCCACTTTGAAAGTTACACGTGGTGCAATCAATAATCATGGGCACTTCAGTAGACATCCTCTTTATAGTCCTTGGACTAAGACAGGTGAGTCATCTGGTCCCTGAGTACATTCGAAACCCTCTTTATCAAATATCTTAGAAGTGTGCCTTGTATGATGTGTCTCCCGATTCGTTGTCCAGTGCACGATTGGCTACTGGCTGTCTAATTCCAGTACCTCCAGATTCTGGAATTGTTGTTGTATTAAGTTATTTCCTTGTAGTAACTATCTTTAAATGCTTTTAAAATGCTTAAATGTTTAAAGCAGAGATATCTAATGTCTCTATAAGACTTTAAAATAAGGAATATTTAAAACAGAAAGCAACAGTGAGGATAGACACTGAAGAAACAAAATCAGCAACAATTGGACAAGGAGTAAGACAAGGATGCCTACTATCACCGCTGTTATT
>JAUYWI010039674.1:0-18229 GCA_034780595.1 Parotoplana pacifica
CAGACAACAAATATTCACCTTGGAAAATATACAATTACCATACACAATATCTACATTCCCCCAAAATCGTCATGCCCAAAGTTTCTCACCAAATATAAACACACTTCTGCAAAACACAACATTAGTTCTTGGAGATTTCAATGCCCCTGATCCTCTCTGGTATTCCTTAATCTCCGATAACAGAGGGATCAACTTAGCAGATTTTTATATGGTTGCTAGGAATGCCAATATTACATAGTAACAAAGAATTTTAACAAATTTACCACATATAACAATGGTTTTATGGGTATTTGACCACATGAAATCTTAATTAAAATTAATTAACTTGGCTACCAATTTGGCATAGCAACAAACTACTTTTAGAAATATATAACACCGCTATGATTAATAGTAACTTGATCACATGAAATTCATCAGCTAGGCATCATTGACAAATTTGGATATGCCTAGCTGATGAGACCACAACAAAGTCGAAATAGCTATCCTGGGCTCCCAATACTTGTCTGCAAAAGTAGTATAAGATAGTTGATACTCAATTGACTTTTTGCTTTTGAGTTTAAATAGCCAAATTATCTGTTCAATGCTGGTAAAGAGAATTTCTCACCTGAATTGAATTTTATTATTCTAACCAGCTTGACTACATATTTTCCTCTTTTGAATAGTTTGTGTTAGTTTATATTTAGAAATCAACCTGTTAGTTAATACAAAGGATTTATTACATTAGATAATAGCAAAACTTTACTCTACTTTAATAGTAAACACATCCAAATAAGTCACTTGTTAAGGCTACCTATTTTGTTTCTTCCAAGGGAGATATATATATGAATAACAACCAGTATCTATACATAAAAATATTAGAATTAGTTAATGCTAGCCTTTTGCTTAACATTCAACTTTTAAAGCTAACTTTGCTTAATTATAGTAGTAAACTTATATTGTTAGCAATGGGTTAACAACACAAGATATTAGGGCATATGCATAAAAAACAACTGAAGCTGACACCCGAAATTTAATTTCATAAATTTTTATATGTATCTCTTTTACACATATTTAGTATCATTATTTATAACCATTCATAGTTATAACAAAATTTCATATTCATAAGTTTGACACTGTAAAAGCTAGAATAAAAGTAATAATTTTAAGTAAAAGCTAGTATAAGATAATTCTAACTCTTTATGCATATGGGTTATTGTTTTTACATTTAGTAGGTAAATAAGTGTAAAATAGATGATTAAATAATGTATTATTTTTTAGTAGCTGATTCCATGGAGATTTGGCAGGAGATTCAAAACAAAAGAAAATTTTGGTTTGAAAAATCATCTTAGCAAATATCTACAGCATGCTCGGTGGAACCAGTAAGAGTTTCAGATTAAAGGCTATAACATTTATACCAAGCCTCAAACATGTAACATATGTCCCAAAGTAGAAGAATCAAGCCCACTAGTAGATTCAACAATACTTTTGGTTTAAATGTTATAGGCTCTAAACCAAATCTCCTGCTGGGCTTGATTCTTTCACTGGGAGAGATATGTGAAATGTGTGAAGATTGGTGTAGGTTTTATGCCTCTAAACCAAATCTCCCACTAAAAATAATATATTAAATACTAAAAAAAATAATTGGGCATCAGATATATGTTTAAGGCAAGTAATTGTATTTTTCATTTTTGTGCTATTTATTGTACTTTGTTTGAATTTTGTTAATTCTTTTTGCATTATATTTCACCTCCAAGTGTAGATTTCAGTATCTAGGCATACTTAATAATGTTTTATTTTTAATTTTTGATTATCATTCTAACAAAATTGAGATTCATATTACATAAAATAAAAATTATGTAATGAGAAAGAATCACAGTTTCTCACATAAATTATATAATGAGAATGAGACTTTCATTGCATAAAATAAAAATTATGCAATAAGACTCTCATTTTTTACCAAACAGAAAACCTGACATGGCAGCCATGTGCACAATTTACTAAAATTGTAGAAACTGTAGCCATTTATTGAAAATTGATCACTGGTTCAAAATTGGAGACAGTAAATTTTTTTAAATGCATTTTAACCACACCAATGTATTCAACATAGGAAAATATATATGCATTATCTATTGTTTAATTAAATCTTACATAGAATTATATATTACCAGAATATCATTTGTTAGTCCAAAAGCACACAATAAGAGTTGATACCCTAGTGATAGAAATGTAAAAATATGCCCATATGTGGGCTTGTAGGAGCAATTAACCATCCAATGTGGCCTTCTCTGGAGACCAATAATTTCATAATAAGGTACACAGATAAACACAATGCCAACTGAATAAGCTATATATAGTGATTTCAGAACCATGTCAAAAGAACCCTTTTCAGGTCCTAACTCCAATATGATGTGTTCAAAGGTCACCCCAAGGAAAAGTAATTTCAGCACATGGTACATGGATAAACTTACTGCTTTCTAAAGCAAGTAATGAAGATTATAAAACAATGTCATAAGACACCAATTTTCAGGGTCTAATGCCTATAGAGGGTATTGAAAATAGATAAATCATCAAAAGGTAGATGAATGAACTCAATTCTAACTCATTAGGCTAAATACAGTCAGTGCATTGCATAAAAGTGATTTTAGTCTAAAATCGGTTTTAAATATGGTAATTTTGATTATTAATTTTACTTTGTGTTGCTCAAAAGTAGAATATAGATTTTATATCAATAGAGTCGATTCTAATTATAGAATAGGTAGATACCTATTTTAGCATGTTAATTAAAATTCATCACTGACTTGTTCTTGGTAAAGCTGTGGCTGGGGCACTAGACAAGATATGGAAGGATCATGGTATCACCATATGCACTAAGATTGGGCTGATCAATGTGTTGGTCTTTTCTATTTTCATCTATGGAGCAGAAACCTAGACCATTAAAGCATGTGAAAACCATAAAATAGCTGCTTTTGAAATGTGGGCATGGTGCAAATTACACAGAGAAAACAAAACAAATGAAAGCATTTACAGATAAATTGCAGTCAAGGCTAGTCTGTTGGACAAAGTGCACTGGGCACAGCTCATTAACTTTGGTCATATCACATGCAGAGGTCAGGATAGCCTTGAAAAACTGGACTGGTGAAGGGAAATCAGGAACATGGCAGGCACAGAACTCAATGGCTGGACAATATCAAGAAGCTGATGAAGGACTCTATTTACAATGTTGTCAATTGAGCCCAGATGCATTGTGTTCAGTGGGAAGCAGTTAGATGGGTCACATATATTTGGCCTCCAGATTGAATGAACACCACCACCACCATGTATATTTAGTGACAGAACTAATCCTCTGGAATATTTAAATGATAAACAACTTTAAGCATGCTAAAGATTTGATCATGTACCTATCTTTAACCTTGTTGACTTAATAAGAAATGACATTGAGCACCAAAGAAGAAGAAAGTATGCTTTGCCAGCAATACTTCAAGTATTGGTAACTTTAAAAAATTATGCAACTGGCAGTATTTAGCATATTTTGGGCAATGGATTTGGAATTAACAAATCAACATTGAATAAGTACATTCATAGAATTAACACACATTTACTTAACCATCAATAAAAATTGATTAATTTTCCTAAGAATGAAGCTTCTTTACAAGAAATAAAATTAATTTTTTAAACATATTTGCCTTTCCTTCAATTATTGGCAAAATAGACTGTTCATATACCAAAATTATTGATTAAAGAAATAGAAAAAACATACTATTGTAGGAAAGAATAAGCAATATGTTCTTCATATTATCTATTTAAAATATTGTTGCTCAATAGCCTGATAGTATCCATGATTCAAGAATTTTTAGAAATTTAGCTATATATGAACAGCTATAAAAAAGAGAAATATCTTGCATTCTGTTGGGAGATAGTTGTTAATGCTTAGAGATCATTCTTATTAATGCTATTTTAAATCCTAATAGAGATGGTTAAACCATTTATAATAAAAGCTACATTAGAAGTTGCATTATTATAGAACAAACCTTTAAACAATGGAATCATCATTTCCTATATCTAGAATGTGGAATCTTTCTTCTAAATGCTGAAAAGTGTTGTTACATCTTTTTTTACATCTGAAGTATGTGAAAATCACTCAAAGTTGCCAACTATATATAATTTATATAAGGTGGTGTGATTCACCCTAGTTTACATTACTTACTATCCATATTCCATTCATAAAAAATGAAAAGTGAATTCAACCACAACTAAAATTTGGTTTAAAAGGGTATTTCACAACAGTTTTGTACTTTGAATTAATACTTTGACCACTGTTGACAGCAAAGACAGAGCAAATTTTTAAAAAGATTCAGAACATTTCTATTTTATAGATAAAATAATCAAAATGTAGCTTCTTCAGGTTTAAGGAGTCAATAATGATTATCATACAATATTAAAAAATATCTAGATGTCTAGACATATAAGAAGAAAAAATCAACTAAGTATCTAGAAATTTCATGTATAAATGATGAAATGCTTTGTCATCTATGAAAAAGTGTACAAAATCCATCTAAACAATATTTTTTGTACATATCTAAATGTCTAGACAATTTCATTAAGGATGTCTAGAAAATTTTTTTATAGTATAGATATTAGATTATAGTGTCATCCAAATGTTTTATATAATTTTTAAAATAAATTAAATACTTAATATAAATAAAAAATAATAAATATCCTTATAAGATATCCTATAAGATAATAGTTAACAAAAGAAAAGAAATAAAAAATAACAAAGTTCTAGAATATCAATAAATATGTAGTAAATTTTTGGCTTTATTCATACCTTTAACAGTAAAATTCTGTAATATAATTATTTAAATTAAAATTTCATGAAATACTTACAACTTACTATGGATAAAATAGAAATTATTTAATTTAATTATAATTGATAAAATAATAGATAAGAAAGAAAATATGTAAATTACTGTGGCTAATTAAAAAGTGATTTAAAAAAAACTATTTAGTTAATTAAAAAGAAATTAAGAACTGTTTTACAAATTTTACCATCACCCATCATGATTAATTTTAGGGTTAGGTTTATCTAGTCTAGATAGCTTTTATCATAGACACAAGGTTGGCTGTGACTTCCATATTTAGTGAATTTCAGTAATGAAAATGACACAGCAAACTTTATGGTAAAAGGAGCTATCTTGATATAGAAAAAAAACCTTAAGATAAATTGTGAATCATATTTTTTAATTAGCCACAGTAATTTACCTATTTTCTCTAATCAATTTTCTAGGATTTTTGTCAATTTAAATAAGATAATTTCTATTTATTATTTTATGCATAGTCTGAAAAATTATTTCATGGAAATTTAATTTAATTTGTATAATTATGTCGCAGATATTTACTTGCTAAAGATATATATAAAGCGTAAGGCAAAAGATTTACCACCTAATATATTTATTGATATTCTGGAACTTATGTCGCTCACATTTCTTTTCATTTTATCATATTCCAGTGTCAAAAGAAATTAAATCTTACTTATTTATGTTAACAAAGATAATTAAAATATTGCCGAATTGAAATTAAATAAAGTTAGCGTATTTAAATTATCGTCATCGTCGGTTTGTCTGCTCGATCCGAGCGTTTGGAGATCATTTCTGTCCTTTGTCATCCTTATACCTCTCTTTTGTGAATGATTCCTCTGCTTCTGACTACTAATAAAGTTCTCACTAGGTCGATATCTATACCTTTTATTTAGTATCATGGCCAGTCACACCCAATTTCTCATTTCTACCTTAATTCATGACCATAGAGTATATTCATGACATATCCTTATGAGCAGCTGGAAGCCGAGTGGATAGCGCACTGGATTACGGATCGGGAGGTACCCTGTTCGAACCCCGGTCGTGACTCACTTTAAGTTAATTGGTGGATTGGGTCCTGAACCTTCTCAGGGACTAGAAAACCCACATCCGACACGCCAACTGTTTCTTTGTTTGATAACTAATCATCACCACGGACAGAAACTCTCCAATTTCTATTATGAGAACCAGATTTGTGGCCGTCATTATCACAGAACACCCATAATTATCAACTGTAACCAGTTGATCGAGAAAATGGTTTCGCTGTAATCTTTAAAGATTTTCATCACATATTCGAAGTCGATTGTTTTGTTTTCCTCTCAAAGTTTATGAGAAACCAATTATCTAAGTATTTCTATTCATTGCTTTCATACGTCTCCAAACTGTAGAAATACTACAATCGAGATAACTGGCTATGTCTCTGCAAGTAGCATGGCGATCTTCTAACAAACATTCTTCAATTCGAATATCAACTCCCTCAATACTTGCCGACCTTCTCTTTCTTCATCTGCAATATTAAATTCTCCTTCATTAATTTTGTATATGCAAGATTGGCATATTCGGCATGTTACAATATTGTTTCCGAGGACTGACACATTTAATTCAATTGATGGAGCATTTAAACCTCGCATCCACCTGTAGAAGATTACTTTTCGTAGATCTTGATAATTTAACTCCATCTGCATAAGAATAGTGCACAACTATATTTTTAAAGAATGATTGACCACAGACTCATAGATAGATTTATAAACGCATAGCTATCTTATCTATAATTAATCGGAAAATGAAATGACAAATAAGTCTACTAGTAAAAACGCTTAGAATGTGTAAAAATAGGGAAAACATTTATGAACCAGTCATATAAAACTAATAAGTGAACAATAAAAAGGTGTTATCAAGCAATCATGACCTACCTAATTTTAGTTTCAGTATTTTTTGGTAATTTCACTGCTTTTAAAGACTATAAATCTTACAAAGAGAGAAGTAGGTACTATATGGGCCAATCTACAATTTTAGGTGCAGTTGAGTTCTCCGAAAATGTTTTTTTCTAATTCAGTTCAAATTTGTGTCGATTAGCCACTAACGTGAAAAATCCAAAACGGGTTCACTTAGTTCTAATTATCAAATTTGTTTATAGTTTTAAAAATTTTATATGCATGATTTATTAAAAAATAGCTTTGTTTACATTATAATTAGCAAAAAAGTTTAGATATAGATATACCATTAGATAAAATAACAAACAAACAATAACAATCTGAAGTATTAAATCATTGACTGAAATTAAAAATACATGTTGTAATGTATCTCATATATCTAGAATTGTCAACTAAATATTAAAGTTTAAAGCATTTTTGTAGTAGCTAGTCAATGATTTAATGTTAAAATATCGTTCAAAACAGTTAATACTTATTGATATATTGGTATCTAAGAAATTTTAAACATAGTAACGTATTTCAAAAGTAACAATATCTCATTTTTAATGATAAATAGTGCTTTCCTTACTTTACAATTCATTATTATAGAATCCAATTATGATCATTATCGAGACATATGTAGGTACTAATATAATAGAATTTACAAAAAAGTGTTAACAGATGCAATCTAATAGAAAATATTTTTACATTTTAAAATGTTTATTATGACTTTAATAATAGTTTTACATAAATATAATGTACATATACCTATTAAACATATTAATATCCTTATATTAAAATTATTGTCAATTTCAGAAGATAGTAAATTATCTCATACAGATTTTGATAACTAAGAAAATGTGTTGATTTATTTAATATACAAGCCTGTATATTTTATAAGTGCAATTATTGATAACGCTTTCACATTTAATACAACAATAGAAATGAATGCAAAATGTCTGGTAAGATTGTCTAAACAGTAACTAATTACAAATAATCAAAAATTTGCTGCAATAATGGCATTTAAATTATCCATTAGCTTTGCAAGTTCAATCGTTAAAATAAATCGGCTAAATTGTTGTAAATAATTTTCGAGATAAACCCGCATAGCTTCTCTGTTCTGAAACATTTCTGCACGACAACTGACCTCAAAGTTTCTGAAAATCAGCCGATTACAGAGATTAAAGTCTGGTGAATATGGGGGTTGTGGGACCACTGTGATTGCATTTTCTGTCAAAAATTTTGCGTGAGATTGACCTTTTGTGAGGTAGCATTGTCATGCACGATAACGACTGTCCCTCTTCGTCCAACGTTGATAATTCATTGCAAGAACAGTTATAATCCCCCCGAAAGTTGATGTCCACTATGATGTGGAATTTTCGAGCAGACAGTTTTTTGTGATGCTAGTGGGTCTATCTCTGGACGTATCACCCCAAGCTTGTATATTTTCATTGGGTGGATAGCGTTTTGTATATATCCATTTCTCGTCGATAACAGTTACTCCACCATGAATCAAATTTAAACATTGGTCAGCAATATCAACACATTGAAGCATGTGCTGCTCAGTGAGTTCACTTTGCATAGACTTTTCCCATTAAGTCTTTGGTTATGATTTGGTAGCGGTACACTGTGGTCTAGAAATATAACTACAATTGTTTTTTTTATAGATTTTCACAAACAATTTAATGATTTGCATTCTTAGTAGATTTCATGAATGTGACATCAATTTTTGTATAATTAACCGATTTTAAAGCGTTTTTATTTATTCAAACTACAATTAAAGAATACTTTTCCAAGAATAGTACAGCATTGGGCAAAATACCTCAATTGCATCTATAACTGTAGAATGACCCATATAACCGCTTTTATATTTTTATGTACAAGGTGATTCAGTTGATCCCACCGCTAATTATTTTTTAAAACAAGTGTTCAATGGTTCAGAGATTACCTAATATAATCAATGATTTGAAAAATCTATTCTATGGTTCATAGACAGCACTATTATAAATGGGTAACTATTAATTGTATTTTTCTGTATTTTTTCTTTTATCTACTGACCAGCTTGAATATACATAAAATATAAACATTCTAAAAAGACAGCATTTTTGCAAAACTTATTTTAATGGAATATTAGGTATAGGTAGGTATTCTAAGAATGTAAAAGCTTAGAAACAGTTTAATCAAAATATAAAGTAGATTCTCATATTTAAACACAACTAAACAATTTAGAAATTACAAAAAAAGAATCAGATGATACCTAACAAATACCTACTAGTACTCAGTATTTTAAAACAATAAAGATTTACAAGAAAACTATTGATTATAATTAAAATGCATCATTTATAGGGCATTCTTATTTCTTTTTAAATCCATTGGAATTTCAAAATGAAATTAATATTCTAGCAATCATCGTCGTTTTGAAAATAAGTGTACTTTTGTAAGTTAAACTTTAAAACCAGTATTTTAACAAAAAGTCAACTTAATTTAGGTACAAACGATTCAGGAGTATATAGCCAAAGGGTTAGTGATAAATAAATTAATATGATGCACATTATATCCTAGTGCCTCATTGTTGATAAAAAATACAAAAATGTAAAAAAATATGATTGTACAAAATGTCATTTATAGAGGATCGATGTACATTGATAGGTGTGTATTTACTGAAATATGTATGTGTGTGTGTATCTAAGCACCGTTGTAGTGTTATTATGCATTAACTCAAATTCAGTAAAATACACCCAAAACAACAACAAACTATATACAAAATTGTATGTTGGAAAAGATACTTTTGTGATACAAAAGTTTACATGTTAAATAAATTCAAATTTACTAAAATAATTGATCCAGCGCGGGCAGACCATTTCTTTCAGAATCTTTGATAGCCATCGAACTACCAGCAATAGGACCACTTGTAGACTTTCTTAAAATGATGCGATTAGCTTCAGCATCGGACATTTGGGAACAGGTAGCCTCGCGGATTTCATCTAATAGAGGTGATACATCACCAGGAAAGGGGCGTTGCTGATAGTCACTGTGCCAGCATTGAGACATCAAATTCCAACAGGCCTCACTGAATTGAGGTAATCTTTCAGGACGAACACCTAGAAAAATAGCATTGCTTTTAAAATAAATAAAATATCTTTTCTCATTTCGGTTCTTCTTCCGCCAAAATACTCGTCAAAATACTCAGTTATTAATAAAGAGAAGTAGTTAGAGAAATATATTGCTGAAGAAATACAGCTGGCGAAATTGCTTTTATTGAAGAATATTTACTGGAACTGATGATAATAGCAGAGAAACTAAATGTTGAAGAGGTATAGTTAGAGTAACTATCTGTGAATAGAAGAGAACAGATTCAAGTTTAAAATGTGAATTTTATAATTTTGTATTTTAAATAATTTACTTTTGGATAATTATCAAGTTTAATATTTCTAAAAATGAGGTACCAATATACATGGATCTCGAAATACGTAAATTGAATTTGAGAAGCACCTAGATAGAGGGTACTCTACTAGCAACTTTTTATCAGGCTTTTAATCACATTAGTCTTTTTTCGGTCTACGTAATTCTTTACGTGGGTTATCGCACTTGACCTCACATTCTACTGGTTATGGCGTATATTATTGGTACTTGGATGACGAATATAATAGGTAGATGGTGTCTTGTTTTTTTTTTATATAATTTAATATTTTGTCAAATCTCTTTCTTAATTTGACTGATTAAAAATACATATACATATATTTTTATTCAGTCAAATTAAGAAAGAGATTGGAATATTGTTCTACAAGCTGTTTCTAATCAGAAATAATATTAAATTCCTCCATCTTATCATGAGATGAGACTATATTTTGATGTACAGACAAATGGGTGATTTTATTTTTGAAAACTAACACCGGTGTTGGTAACTGCCTATTTTTATTGTATACAATTAAAAGTTAAAAGATGTATGCCAATTGAACCAGAATTTGGTACATATGTATGTACCCTACGTGCAAGGTCAATTGAAAGCAACAGCATAGTACAAAATTCAGAGAAACCATCTTCACTTTTATTAATCTATGTCTGGTAATTGAGCAAATATATTCGTTTTAGACTCCCTGCATCTGATTCCAAGAAGTTAAATTTCATGTAATGAGAACAGGTGAAATCATAATTATATACCCTTCAAAATATAAAATACAATTTGACTTAATCTATTCTTGGGTACCTTTTTTGACAGCTGACCATAACATATCTTTATTGGAACATTGTTCGAAGTTGTAAGGAAGTCTAACCTTGCCTGCACAGATATACCAGAATAATATACCAAATGCATAAACATCTACCGAACTATCATATTGGCCAGTAAATAATTCGGGCGCCATGTGAATTGGAGTACCTAAAAATAAAACAATACTGTCTACATAAATAGATAATAACCCCGGATATTGTTTGTTTGTATGTCATCCGCTTGCTTGCGGAATTTTGCGTCAGTCGTAGGGATCCGTCAGATCACCTTCAGATAATTCAGCAACTGGTTGGTGGTGATATTAGATCGGGAAGGATTAGGAGTGCCAAAGGCTACAGCAGTCCTCTGAGTGATCCATCTCGGGCAGTCGCAGAGGTTGTGTTGCTGTGTCTCTTCTTCTTCTTGATAGTCTGAGTATATGCCATCGTTGTCAAGCCTTACTTTCACTTTCTTTCTGTAGCTTTCAGTAGAAGAGAGTTCCCAGTGCGATATATGGACAGTTTTGGCCGGATATGCCTTTGCATCTTTGTTTCTATACTTTGGGCTGATTTTTCCACTCTGTGTTGTTCTTGGTTCATTGTCCTCCAATGCTTGTTCTGGTTTTCTTTTTGACAATTGCAAGGCTGATGGTTATGTTGTGTTGACTAAGCGTTGCAGCTTCCTTGGCCAAACTATCTGCTTCTTCATTGGGTCAATTCGATGTGACTGGGAATCCATTGGATAGTAAAAGATTTCTTACATTGGGACACAAGAGCATTCCAACAGTCGTCTTCCGGAAGTATGTTAACATCGATGTGCCCGGAGTCAAGTTTTTGAATAACGTCCCTGTTGTCTAGGCAAATGGCGACATTGTTGACATTGGTCCATCTGGGATCACTGATGGATGCCTCAAGACCTATCTTCGGAGCTATCATTTCTGCGTTGAAACTGCTACACCAAATTACAGCTGCTTCTTTAGTGGTGGTACTCATGCTTCCTACTTTCGTTTGTTGCTCTAGCACAGAGCATTCATTACATTGGATTAGAGTGCCGTTCAAGTACAGTACATGTTGCCTGCCCATTTCGCTTCACGCGTCTAGTTTGTGAAAAAGAATATAGTCTGTTTGGATGCGTTTACCTGCATTCTCCATTTTTGGCCCATTCTTCTAGCTTGGTTAAGGCTACTAGCATTTGTGTTCTACAGAATTCGGCACTGTCAGCTTGGACCCATATCGCCAGGTTATCGACAAAAAGGCTGCTGATAACGTTGAATAGTTTGGGGCTGAGGACGCCGACTTGTGGGACACCTTCATTGAATTCTTAAATTTGCATCTGATTTTTCTGTTTCTCAGGTATTTGAGGATCCAATGGGCCAAGCATATTGGAATATCTTTGTCAATGAGGACTTTTATTAGACCGTATTTCCACACTTTGTCGAAAGCTTTTGATGTTTTGGTGTTGAGTCCATCGATTACATGCTGCTGAATGCGAATGAGCTGATCTTCTGTGCTTCTGTATTTTCTGAAGCCCGCTTGTTCGGGTCTGATGATATTTTCCTCTCAATAAGGGACGTGAGTCTGTTCAGAATAAGTTTTTCCATAACTGTGCAGACACAGCTGGTTATGCTGATTTTCCTGTATGATTCGGCGTTATTGACCAGGTTTTCTGCTTTGAGGATTGGGACATTGTTTGCTTGGAGCCACTCTTCGGGGTGAAGATGTTGTTGCCAGGAGAGGATTAATAATTCTTAGGAGTTCGAGGATTCCTTCTTCTAGTTGGTTATGCCTTGTTTTGCGGGATGTTTATGATGACATGCTGGAGTTCTTGGGTTGTGCATTCACTGATGTGTCTGTTGTTGCAGTTGTTGCATGGTTTCTTGGAGTGGTTAAGATTGGCACGCTTGACCGTCCTTTCCCATTGCGGGTTGTTCTTAGAGATGTTGCTCAGAATAAAATAAACTTTTAAGTTTCATGTTTCTTAAATTATTCAAGGAATAAAAATAAATTGTTTGATAGTTGGTAATCAAAGTGGTTCCATCTATAAAGAACTTGTTGAACAGTCCCTGGGCCACTTAGTCAGACCATAACAAAAACAACAAAAGTTGTTTCAAAATGTTGTATCTCCTCTACATAAACATCTTTTCTTCTTCTTCGAAACTCATCTTGGCCACAAATTAGGCCAAATGAAAACGGCGGGAGTCAGGAGTTTCAGTAGCTTACTCGGTAAATCGCCGATGTACTCGATGCGTTTGGTCTTTTTCTTTGCATTTGTCGCATAGAAAGTCTGTAGCCTCTTTGATCCGGTGTTTATAGGCTTTCAAAAGAGAACATTGCTCTGTCACTATTTAGTCATAGATGGTTTCAGATTTCCTGTTGTTGCAACTGAAAAGATTATTGCGGTTGTTGTTGAATTTGGCTTTAAGGGTGATTTTGGCAGCGTCCAGTGGGATAAGAATATTATATTGGTCCATGTTGCCCACTTTTCAGCAAGCATGTCCGCTTTCTAGATATTGACCACTGCGCAGTACGAAAGGACACACTGAAAGTCAACCACTTTGTTGTTATAGCTGATCTGGTCAAAGATTAACCATATTTCTTTACCAGTCTTATTCGTTTGTTTAGTATAACCTTTTTGTTCTTCATAATACTGGCTTTACTTAGTAAAAATACAAGCTTTAGTCCAAGTTGTTTTAAGGAGAAAGCTGGAACTGAAGAAGTTCGTAGAAATAGCATCGCTTATTAGATGGAACTGAAGAAGTTTGTAGAAATAGCAATTTCTTCAGCATCGCCACCAGTTCTTTTCGAAAGATTGTTTCTTTAAATTCCCCTTGGAAAATTCACTACAAACAATTCTGCTATCTATGATATTTTAGTACACTGATCTGATGCGGATTTAGAAAATCGCAAAATACATCAATTGTTAGCAATTCATAAACTTACCAACAACACTGCCACTCATCATTGCATGGGGTTTGCAGAAACCAAGATCTGTCAGTTTCCCCCGATTTTTGGTGTCTAGTAAAACATTCTTAAGCTTGATATCTCTATGAATAAGACCTTGTGAGTGAAGGAATCGAATACCTTCTACAACATCCTGTCCAACCAGTAATCTTGAAGACCACTCCAAACCCTGCTTAATAGCAAGATGAAGATCACGAACCAAACGTTCCATAATAAGCAGAACAGCTGGAGAACCACCTCCGCCATAGGTATAATCTATGACAGATCCATGAAGACTCACAATGCGTTCGTTTTCAGGTAGTTGTCTGGAAAAGTAGATAAACAAAAAATAAACACATTCAGCCAACAATTTATTAGGTAGTAAACAACCATTGATTCTTCATGTCTACAAACTTACTGGGTCGACTGTTTCAAAATTTTAAAACAATGATTTGATCCAGAAAGACAATATTTTCATCAAGTTTATGTCATATGTAATTTGGACCAGGTACTTCAAAGTAGAATTCATTTAGGACAACTACTTAAGGAAATTACATAATGTGTGACTACATATATGTAGCTTCCCAGCATTAGTTTCAGTTGTTTAGAGTTTGGGCTTCTTCAGTTTCTAATTTAAAACAAATTTGTAGGAAATTGTCCATGGGGTAATTGATATAAAAATGGTAGTCAAATTCTTTAAAAAAATATAGTTAAGTAGGTACCTAAATCATATTAGGTACCAACTTAAAAGATCAACACATTATTATCAAAATAGCACCATAGATAATTAGTGTACCTAATGCAAGCCGGGAAAGAGTATATAAAACAGATCAGAGAATTTTTGTGAACCTTGATATTTTGTTAAAGCTGATATCGATCTACAAATAGTGCTGCAAATACATAGGTACTATTGTATAATTTCGAAATCACACTGAACGAAACTACATATTAATTTTAGGTAGTGTCTATTCAAAGACACAATGTTGCAACTATAATCGCTAATTGTCGGATTAATAGACAAATGCTTATTCGGTACCAATAATAAATTCGTATTATTGATCAACGCAGCAATACATGTATGTACCTATAATATCCAAATTTAATAGCAGTGGATTATTTGTATATGTATTAAGATGTATTTCAAGCAATAAATATTTAGAAACAATGATTGTCTTGAAGTACGTTTCATTGGTTTTTATTGCCCATTCGGTTATTGATCTTTAAAAAAATCGAAAAAGTAATGTTTAGATACCTGGTATAATAGAACTCCAGTGCTAAATCATTCCAATGTTTATCATCGGGTGGGACAACAGATTTGATGGCGACTGGATGATAAGGGCCCCAGGCACCGGTACAGGAGTAGACCACACCATATTGTCCTCTTCCAACTTCTCTGCCAAGCTGGGGGCTACAGTATAGAATAGCATCACGAATAGATGTGGATTCAAGGGCCAATCGTGTGAGACGTGGGGCATATGTTCGACGAATTCGGTCTTGAGCCTCTTCAGATCGGCTTGTCTTTTCATTGACTCGTACCTCTAACCGTCGTAAAGCCTTTATATAAATTACGGTTACATATGATTTATACTATGCTTAAGTGACTGAAGTCAGATTCACGCATAGTCATATAAAAAGGGGGGGGGGAAGTCGGTTTAACCTATCTGCAATAACTTTGTTTAATATGAAAAAATTGAAGCAAACTTAGTGAGGAACTAGAATGGTAACGTGTTCTTAAAGGCTTCCTAAAAATTATAAAGCATATTTTCCGTAAATCAATTAGGCAAAGAAAACACTAAAAAATCAGCTTCAAAGGGATCAATGATATAAAAAGGTCCAAAACTTAAACTTAGTCCATTTGAATTCAAATTTAGCGTGTAGGTCCATTGGAACTAAGCAATAATAATCCATATTTGTTTAAAAGAAATAATTGGTCATTAATAGTTTAGCTAAAATTATTTACATAGCTTTAAACTCCCCAAAAAAAACAAGTTATCTTGTTCAAATTTGAAATTATGAATCTGAAAGTATCAGAAGATTAAAAACCTCACTTTTATGGTTACTGGTTTATGAGAATCATGAAGATTGGTTTGTAAAAATTGATTTTTCAAAAGTGTGGCATTCTATGAGACTAAGAACTCAATTTTCATCACAAAAAAATCAATTAATTTTTTTTTCATTTTAACATTATCCATACCGCCTGCTTTACTTTTGATGCCATTGGTTTTTTTAAAAACCTTTCTGAATTGTATCGTCTAGGATTTTGCCTGCTATTAGGTAGCCACCTATTTTTTGACCTTTTTGCACTTACATCAAAATACAATATTTCTGACATTTAGTACTTTATTATCATCTACATTGTTGTATTTACTTTTGTTCAATAATATCACTAGTATTTCATACATGACTACAATTATTTACCCAATAATAATTAATTTACTTAATCATTTGAATTAAATTTGAAAAATGTTAAAAGGCTAGTTTTTCACTTTTTAGTTGTACTTTAAGATTTTACTTTTTATAAAAATATTTAAATCATAATATCATCTGTAGAATATATTGTTCTAATAATATACCAATTTTCATCACTATAGTAAAATCCCTAGTCCCTCTGCTATCTGAAAGCGTTAAAAACCCCGGTATGGATAGGGTGAAGCGTCTGGTACTAATTTTGACATTTTAGATTTAACTTATTTTTATTTATATTTTCTACAGTTTAATGGGTCAGAATGGAAGGGTGAAAGCCACTAATGAATCGTATTGAGTCTTGGTAAACAGTCACTTGCCCACTGATTCTACTAATCAATTCTAACTGTTTCTAATGTTAATTACTGATAGAGATGTTGTAGAAAATGACCCTTCTCAACATGATGATCCTATTTAATAATGATTTAATATTTCTTTAAATAATACCAATAAAAATTATTATATTATTGAAGAATATAATAATCTTCCAGGTGAAATAATTTCATTGTTTTCTCTTAACATAAATAGTCTTAAAAAACATATTGATGAATTAAAAGTGTTCTTAGACTCATTGCAAAACGAACCTGATATTATAGTGCTATCTGAAGTAAGACATAATGTTGAGCCTATATTCAAATGAAGCTAATTTTATAATTGCTGGAGACATCAACATTGACTATAGTAAATATAATTCCAATATTCAGATCAAAAACTATTTTCATAAAATGAGTAGTAAAAAATATACACAACTTCTACAAGAACCTACTAGAAATACATCTAATTCAAAAACTATAATAGATCATATTTACTTTAAATCTATATGACACATATTACAAGAGGTAATTTTCACTATCCATGATCATCAATTCACATTCATTCAACTTGATTTACAAAACTCAACAAACAAAAAACCTTCTATTGTGAGATAATAAAAAACATTTCAAAATGTAGAAGAAAATCACCGAGCTTGACTGGTCATCTTATCATGCTTCAGCTTGGGTGTATAACAAGATACACATGATTACATAGTTTTGATTTAATCTTGAATGGATGTTGTTTTTATGTTACACATCTTTTGGTTGGATTACATTCATTTCTATGATGTTAGTACTTACTGTTGAAGGCTTGACTGATATTATTTCTTATTTTTATGTTTGCTGCAGTAAAGATTTATTCTACATATTGGGTGAAGGACTTTGGTATAATTTGTGTTTGATATCTCCCCACAACCAAAAATCATTCACAGACAGATCTGGACTACTGGATGCCACTACATTGAACATACTACCATTGATGAGATGCTACCAGATGGATCGGTGACTCATCAGAGAAGTAGACTTGATGTCATTGGTCTAGGGTCCAGTCATGGTGTTCTTGAGCCCACTGGAGTCAAACCTGATGATGGTGGGCTGTGAGGAGTGGTTTCTTGATTCTATACGACCATGGAGTCCTGCAGAATGAAGCCTTCGCTTGGTGGTGGTGAGTGATGCCTCTACTCCATGCTCAACCTGCGAATGCTGTTACAATTGACAAGTGACTAGCTGTGGATTTGCAGCAGACATGCATATGAGTGATTGATTCTCTCGCACTGAGGACACTGCAGCTCTGGGATGAAGCTGGCAATCATCTACCTCTGTGTCTCTAGGTGTTTGGCTAGAAGACAGTAGAAAGAGCTTCTCTTGCAGTTGTAACAGTTGGCTAGAGCCTGCACTGGGAGACCACCAGTCTCATGGAGAGCAACAATTTTGACTTGTTGATTGTGAGTTAGATGCATAATATGTTATGACTGCACACACTCAAGAAACTCATTAAATACCCACTGTATCAAGATAACAATGACCTACCTAGCCTATCACAGCATACTCTATTGCGTAA
>JAUYWI010039785.1:0-18226 GCA_034780595.1 Parotoplana pacifica
CTTTTATGTATATTTCAATTATTTTATGGTGTGAGCTAACTCACTTTTTGCCATTTTTGGCCAATAATATTATATAATTGAGAAACGGGTAGTGCAAAGTTAAGGTTAAAGTTTGCCAAACAACAGCTTTCCTATTTGTACGTAAATTATTAGAAATCTTCTAATTTTAGATTCCAGTAGGCTGCAGTAATTGTGCCAATCAAATGACAAAGTTCAATATTTTAGGATTTGCTGACCTTATCGACTACTTCTTATTCAATGTTTTTAATAAATCTTTTTCAAGGTGACAGGTGCTGTACAAATTTATTATTTTTTTAGTCATCCTAAATTCAATCCGAGAGTGAGGTTAAGTCTACGTAACAAATATCCAAGTTTAATTGTTTAGTTAGTTGATAAATTGCATGCGATATTAAAGATGCACATTCATTCTGTGGTCGTAATATGTGTGCATTATTTTAATATTTAATATCTACGGTTGGTATAATCTGAAATATTTTGATATTCAATATCATCTATGTTCGTAATATGGTGTGCAATATTTTGATATTCTATATCATGGTTCGTAATATGGTGTGCAATATTTTGATATTCTATATCATGGTTCGTAATATGGTGTGCAATATTTTGATATTCAATATCATGGTTCGTAATATGGTGTGCAATATTTTGATATTCAATATCATGGTTCGTAATATGGGGTGCAATATTTTGATATTCAATATCATGGTTCGTAATATGATCTTCAATAATTTGATATCTATATCTATTATTGCAATATTCTGATATTCAATATCTAAGGTCGTAATATGGTCTGCAACTTTGAGGAATTAACATAGAAATGTATAAAATGTTATTTGTATATTTTTTTATATTTATCTATGGGAATTAAATTTGATTTTATGGTCTCCAATATTTTGATATCAATATTTACAGTTGCAATATGGACTGCCATATTTTGATATTCAATATCTATGGTTGCATTATTAAATTTGTAACTTGTTCTACTGAGCAGTAGAAATTTAAATGACATAGAATATTTTTAAACTAGAGGTACCCTAACCTAAGGTAAAGCTGAGTAAGGCTCAGACATTACATATTTACCTATTATGTTTCAAAATATTAAATCCAAGAAAATTCTAGCTTTTAACCTGTATTTTTGAAAACATCTTACATTACTATGCCAATTTTATTATAAATTTTTTAGATGTATTAGAACAAATGGTAAGTGGGTGTATATCTGTTGTCCGCTGTCTATGGTCCAGTTTTGAATAAATCGATGGATTAATGATACAAATCTTACCAGCACTGACCCCATAAAGAAAAATAAACAGATGGATATTGGTGACAAAAGAGGCCAGGCAAATGCTGCCAGAAGATATAAGAATTCCCAGCACGGAGATAATACGAAAGCCAAATTGGTTTACTAGGACGCTGCCGAAGGTACCTAAAATGAAAGAAATTAACTTTGAGGTACAGAGGCCAGGTTAGAATAAACAAAGTAGAAAAAAATGAATTAACATAGTGTACCATGTGAGATTAAATGAAAAAGTAAACAAAGCCATCCAAAACTAGAAATTCAATTCTCTCCATCGACTTTTGTCATTTTCTTTCTTGGACCTCGTTCTGTCTCCGGCACTGAACATACGTTGAACATTGCGAAAGACAGAAGGAGGTTTAAGAAACAAAATGACAAAAGTCGATGGAGAGAATTAAACAAGAAATTTAATAGGAGTGCCAGAAAAGACAAAAACGAGTTTCTGGAGAGAAAGTGTTTCGAAATGGAAATGGAAAAAGACAGAGACCCTAGGAAAGCATTCAAAATCCTCAAGGAAAATCACCGGGAATTAGACTGCTAGATTCAGTGTTACAATTGATGAACATGAAAAATCTTAAATATGGGTGGAATACTGTTCACGCTGTTGTATAGTAAAGATCAAGTAAATCAAACTCAAATCTCACGATATAATGAGGTTCAAAAAGAACCTCCTCCTTTAAGGTCTGAAATAGAATGGGCACTGAAGAGGATAAACAATGGAAAGTCACCAAGATATTCAGATTGAGATGTGGAAGGCATCCGGTAATGAAAGTATTGATATTCTGTGGAGGCTGTGTGTAGAATGATATGGGAAAAAGAAGAGTGGCCTAGAGATTCGCGTAGAACGATATTCGTACCGCTTCCAAATAGAGGTAATTTGAAAGAATGTTCAAACCATTGAACCACTAGCCTAATTACACACGCGAGTAAAGTTATGCTGAACATCATCATCATCAACCAAATGAAAATAAGATATGAGCAAGAAATGTCAGGTTTTGTGCAAGGCAAAGGAACACGAGAGCAAATAGTTAACATCAGGAATGTCATAGAAAAGTGCCGGGAACATAATGCAGCCTTGTACATACGTTTCATAGATTACGCGAAAGCGTTTGACTGGTCATGAGCAACTGTGGCAGGATATGCAAGATATGGGCTTCCCAGAACATCTAATTAATCTCATCAGGAAGCTCTACAAAAATCAAGCATTGCCGTTAGAACAGATGATGGGGATACAGACTAGGTTGAAACAGGGCTGCGTCATGTCACCGAGACTTTATAACATTTATTCATAAGTCAGCATGCGGGAAATTACCGAAGAACATGAAGGAGGGATAAATAATCGTCTTTGTAATAATAAGACAGAACTCTTGCAACTCTCAAATGCACAAAGGAAAGAGGTGCACAGAAAAGTTTCCTACTTAACACTAAGGCAAAAATTTTGGTTTTTGACAGGAACAAGACAGACCACAGTGAGTTCAAGCTTGATGGGGATAAGATCGAAGAGGTAAATGAATTCGTATTTTTAGGTTCATTGATCAACTCTAGCGACATCAGTACCCAAGAGATTAGAAGACGATTGGCAATGGCACGAAGTACAGTTGAGAAAATGACTAAGATTTGGAAGAGCAGAGGCAAAAGCATAAAACTGAGTCAGGCTTCTGCGAGAGACTTCCTTTGCAATTGCTTCATTTGGTTGTGAGTCATGGGCAATGACTAAGAATGAGCAGAAACAAGTTGATGCGTTTTAAATGTGGTGTTATCGACGGCTGAAAGGAGAACAAATCAATGGGTTTTGGAGGACATCGTGACTGAGATGATGCTTAGAAGATCTATGGTGGTCAGAAAGATGCGTTTCTTCGGCCACATAATGAGAAAAGGCAAAATGGAAGGAAGTCGACAATATCATGGATTCAACATGTGAAGAAATGAATGAATGGGGCAAGGTCTAGCAGCTGCAGATCATCTGGCAGCAAATAGGCAAGGATGGCGTGCTCTTGTGCCGACCACAGCAGCGTGGGTTCGCGCCATCTGATTTAAACAGAGAGAAGTTTTGTGTTTTATCAAATGAAATAGTTGACGCTACGATATGCATTTATTACTCTAAAATTAAACCAATATTATTTGATTATTTTAACTTTGTTTATTTTCAAAATTAATAAATACACTGCTTTGCAAAATAGATGACACCTACATTTTTTTGTATGGTTTTATAATTCTGAAAATGGTAGTATCTATCTATACTCAACATTAATATTGTTATATAAAAATGTAGCTATTGGTAATTCAATACATATGTAGACATGAATGCAAGATGGTAATTGTTCAAAGAGAAAGAAAGACAGCTCAGCAACAAAATATCGGCGGTGAATACATCGTCCACATGACATGCACTTAGTCTACTAATTATGTATAGGCAGGTGCTACATTAGGCTGTAATTATGTAAGCAGCCGGCACAGATGTGAACATTAAGAAACAAATCAAAAATCAAAAGGTGCATTAAATAATAAACATTTAATTAAAATTTTTAAAAGTCAAGATAATTACAATCCATCCCTACCTAAATTGAAAAATACTCCCAAATATTCGTCTCTGTCATTAGGAATTCCTACCTGTCACTCAAAATACTCCAAATACCTGTCATTAAGAATACTCCAAATACCTGTCATTACGAATTCCTACCTGTCACTTAAGAATACTCCAAATATCTGACATTAAGAATACTCCAAATACCTGACATTAAGAATACTCCAAATACCTGACATTAAGAATACTCCAAATATCTGACATTAAGAATACTCCAAATACCTGCCATTGTCTCCAAATATTCGTTTCTGTCATTACGAATTCCTACCTGTCACTTAAGAATACTCCAAATATCTGTCACTCAAAATACTCTAAATATCTGACATTAAGAATCCAAATACCTGTCATTAAAAATACTCCAAATACCTGTCATTAAGAATACTCCAGGTTGTAACGAGCCTGGTAGAGCCAATTGTGCCTTTGTGACATTTGCAAAGGCCTCTGAATCGGTTGGTAAGACCGCGAACAAGACTCCAAACCCGGCAAACGTTCCGTCAATGATCATTTGAATAAGAAAAGAACCTGCAAGCACGATCCAAGCCCAGCCACGATCACGCTTAACATAAACAAAAAAAAACAATACATAATAAAACGATGGCTTCACAACTAATCAATTTAAACGTCCCTAGTCCTGAAGTCATCATAACAACCTAGTCAATACCGCACAGAAAAATTAAATAATGCCTTGATGATTCGAACTAGGCACAATCGATGAGTGATGGTTCGAACTGGGCATCTTCTATGATTCCAAATGTTCACCATGACATTCGGACCTCTCAAAGATTACTTCAATAGTACAAGTCACCAATCTTTAGTTGCACGGTTTTCGTTTGAGGTTCCAAAAACACATTATAAACTCACCAACGAATAGAGCTTAATGTATACTCCGCTTTTACTCAGCAAGAAAAATGAATGAGGGCCACTAAATGCCAATGCCGTCTTTCGCAGACCTCTGCATGCTGAATCTGGAACCTCTTCTTTTATTTATCCCTCCAATCGAAATGGCCCCTCTCCATACATACTAATGGATAATCAATACAGTGCTGAGAATTCAACGAATTTGGAGACTTTTCAACGTACGAATAAAGGTGTTGGCTTGATGACTTCTCCATAACATTTTCCTAATAAGTAAATACATATAAACGTCTAAGAAACTTCAATACTTACTTTGATTAGTGAATTACTGTTTTCCATTTTGTTCAACGTTTTTACATGTGTTTCACAGCGAATTCTGATAAACTGTCCCTAAATATTTCTTGATTCACACACGAATTCCAGAATATTTTATCTGTTGGTCTACATGAACAATAATTATGTAATTATGGAAAATGAAAATCTAAAAACAGTTATATAGACAAATCTCGTTCATTAAGGAAATTGGTTCATTGATTTTTTTATACATATAAGTAGCGTACTTCTAAATCAGCTGGGTTATACAGATCTTGTTCACCTAACATTGATTGGATAAGAAAATGTTATTGGTTAAAGCTATTGAAAGGAGTGAATACTAACCTACAAGTACAACGGTTGATACCAGCCGATTTGTCTCCTATAAAATTCTACTGCTTTTCTTACAATAGGTAGTCAATTAACAGTACAACTCTTCTAGATCATCGGTAGAATAATAACAAAAATTGATAGACAACACCATAAAGTGGCAGGATAGGTCTACTGGAAGAAAGGTAGCTAGAATATCGTCTATATGGAATACTCTTGAAAGAGAATAACCCCGACAACCTAGAATTGTCAAAAAAGGAATACAATAACTGCAATAGTGTATTGTCACAAAATGGAGTTGCACCCAAAAAGTCAATAAATTGAATAAATTTCCAAGAAAATGAAAACAAAAAACCCAATTGTCCCACTTGTTGGGCAATGTCAAAACATTAAGCAGTTCATTGGCAAAAAATCGCGCCTATGGGATACTTATACCCATTACAACATTCTATCAAATCTTGCTGATTAAACGTCGCTTTCGACATAACGTCATGAAAATGCTGAACGGGCTGCTCCATCACATGTACTCGGGCGGTATTTGAAAGTTCCCAGAACCATGTGACAAAGAAACAACTAATCTCCTAAACCCTAGACTGTGAGATTGTTCCACTTTTTACTGTTTACTTCAATCTCCAAACGAGGGTCATCCTAGGCTGATATTTGTCCCACTTTCAGTTATGGAAAACATATGTTCACAGTCAACTATGATGGATTTCAAATATAGTGATCTCTACGTTCCTATACTGGATCAGTTATTCAGAATGCTGGTCTATGATCCTCTACACGGTCCAGTCCATCTAAACTGAAGGAATTTATTTGTCATAAAGTGTCATTTTACCTTAGAAGTAAGCCTGCTGGTCATCCTGCATCATTTTGGATCTTACCATGCGAACCAATGGCTACGACCTTCAGTTGATCGATTTTCCTTAGAAACAAAATAGATAGAAAAAATCTTCTAATATAATAATGGTAATGAAACATCATGTCTTGACCAAGCAATAAAAAGAGCTTCATCTGTTGTATACAATTTTAATGTTATTATCGTTTTAGTCCAGAAGTTTGGAAAAGTCTACAGCATCTAAAGATGTTACTTAATAAAGAAAACACCAGCTGTAATGTTATTATGCATTTGGGTAGGTACCAAAGATTTTACAATACAGTGTAGTACACCTCAAAACAATGAAAAATCATATGTTTTGCACAAGTGATCTGTATACTTTCTGAGGTTAATTAAAGTTTGGCTGTTTCGTAATTCTAAAAAATTATCAACGAAACAAGGCTCTTTCTTCTATGGTTGTATCAATTCACTTCAAATTTACACTAACGAGTCATACTAATCAGTAGGTACTAGAAATGTTAACTGAAAAAGATTGTTCCAATATACTTACTAATTTTGACGATGTCGATTTTTTCTTTTTAACATTTTGGTTTTATTAGAAATGGATATTAAATAATAATATGCTATCATTTTATTGTTTTTATTTTATGCAGAATGCTATAGTATTCAAATTTGCTAAATTCAATTATAATCGAAATAAGTTGAAACTTTCAGCAAACGTTAAATTTGTAATGAATTGAAAAACTTCGTTTGATCGATAATTTTCAACATAATGTCGCAAAACCAAAATGCATTTACATTTTGCTAATCCAGACCCTGAACGTGAGACGTTTGTGTATTCTTGAAGTGCCCATACATTTGAGACCATTCAATAACATTAAATACTAAGCTTGTGAATAAATTTAACATTTTTCATTATAACATAATATTATACTTATTGAAAAAAAGAGAAAATTACGGGTCATTTTGCTGAAAATAAGCAAAATTTTCTAAAATGAAAGTTGACCAATATCTACATCGAAGACTAACTTAAAACAAACAAATTTTAAAATTGTAAACTATACATCAACCATTTTCACTAGATTAAAATACTCATTTCCTTTTTTAATAAATAATATAATTAGCTAAGCTGTAATACCTATAAAAAACCCTACGGCGCCGATAATTTATTGCACAAGACGCTATAAGTTTCTTGGTAATTTTTTGACAATTTTACCTAACAAATTCAGTTGCATTGAGGAAAGGGGTTGGTGAATTAAAGAAAAACAAATTAGACTTCTTATCTTACAAATAATTCTTAAACTATTTTGTTAAATATTTTAACCTATTGTTAGCAATGAAACTTGTTAGGTATACAGCCCCCATATACGGTGTCATTTATATCAGATTGTCAACAGTCGATAAAATTTTTTTTAATGAACAAGTTTATACAATCCAAAATAGATAATAATATAACTCACTGCCGCATTTATAATTATTCTACAGCAGTTTTATTATTTTGGATTGTATATTATAACTGCCAATGCCAAAAGGTAAGCATATTTTAGAAATCAAATATCTATTTAAGTTTTATTGGCCACATAATTTCGCTATAAAAATGTATACGATATAATAAAACAAAACAGAAACAAACAACACCAACAACGGAGTAAGAACCAAAAAAATAACAGTCAAACAAACTAAGACATTGAAAACAGAAAACTCCGTAAAGGAAATATAATTGTATTTTAAATTAAGTATACAAGACAAATTTTAGTAGTAGTAGTAATATGTTACAGCAATACATATCACACAAGATAAAAGTGTTTAGTGGCAGAAGTGGCATAAAACTTCATTACAATTTTGATAGTACGTTGGTAGTTTTCGAACAAATTAAATTAATTCCACCACTAAACACAAGTTTTATCGAATCATAACAATGCTTTGTACAAATCACCTGTCGTTAAAATATTGATGTAACCTTAGTTAGGGATGTGAAGTAGAATCATCTGAATTAGTGTAATTTGCCATGAATTTTTGATCAATCAACTTTGCTTTTAATCTAAGTACCTGTTTTGAAAAATTACTGGTACATCTCTATGATATTTGGGGTGCACGGATAAGAACATCATGACTTTTTGCCACCTATAGTTAAATGCTTTTTCATAACAAACATTTTACAGAATGTTTAGGATATCTATCTATAGTGTGTTTCGCCGAATCAGTTATAGGATAATAGAGTAATAAAGTCGTTTCCACACCAAGCATCTGACTTTATTTAGGTGCCAATTCTTTTTTAATATTTTAACACAATGTGTAGGTATTTCTTTTGTTAGCATCTCGTTAGTTTTTTTTACTAGGCATTTCAAGTAGTAATTTCCTTGTCTAGCATCAACACCTTAAAATAAAATTATGCAAAAGTCAGCCAATACAAAAAAAATCTTCAGAAAACCTGCTATAAAAATACTGAAAATTATAGACCAATTGGATGAACGTGAAAATGCGATTTTTGACAGATAGGAATTCCATGTTCTATTAGTAATTCATGTCCTATTTGTAGTTCATATGTAGGTATTTAGATAAAATCCAAAGTGCACAAGCATGATCAAAAATTAATTGTCTTGCTTCTGATCTTATAGATATTGGTAGATACATGTTTGATATGTACAATAGCCATAATAAATTTCAATATACTTCTTTGAAACACCTCACTTTACACTGTAAAGATAGAAAACTCAAACGAATCCCGAAACACGTCCCTTTACCTAATAAAAAGCTTTTTCTTAAATTTTAGGACTACTTCATGATTTGGGTCCTGTTTTGTATAATGATATATATTTTATCATTCTAGAAATTTCAACTCCATAAGATGCGCACTTATAGACTTTAATTATAAATAACGAATTTACAGCTTGCATTATTCTTTGTTCCTCTGTATAACATGGCAACTTACCATCATTTGATTCGCCCTCGGATGCACAAAAAAGGTTAGCCTTTGATTAATATTATAGTTGCTATGCAGCAAGCTAGATACCAAATCAATAAGATTGACTTTCTTCCTCTTAACTAAGGTCTGCCGTGATTAGCCAAAGGATCCTATTTGCAATCTCTATAATCTTATAAAAAGTCTTACTGTAAAATAATAGAAATTGCAGATACGTAAAATTATAAAAATTGAAGATAGGACGTTTGGCCAAATCATGGCAGCTGGTGCATAATGAAGGCAGTGACAGGTGATTGAATATAATATTGAATGAAAATCATTGGCCAATATAATTAACCAATCAAGAAGCAATATGCAGATAAATCCCTGAGACAGAAGAAGAAATCTAAACAGAAACTTCTGTTCGTTATTGAACAAACAAAAAAGTAAAATACGGAATAGATAAACACTGCCTGATTGATTAAAATATACAATATCTTTGTAGAACGTTCTAAAAAAACAATATATAAACCAGTCTACTATAAGTAGTAGATAGTAATGTTAAAGTACAATAATTTTCATAAATTACCACTAAAATTTACAAATGAGTACAATTTAGGCAAATAAAATCTACATAATTTCAAAACAAAACAAGATCCTTTAATTTACAGGTAGCCATGATTCCTTAAATAGAAGTTTAATTCGGCATACAGGGCTGGAACACAGTAGACTCACTAGCTGGAACAGATTGTCATTTTCAAGATGTGTAGGTAAGTAAAATTGCTTAGAACATTGTAAAAGCAAAATTTGTTTAAAAAATTAGATCAATAATTTCACTGCTTTTGCAAATGTTCAATAAAATTCTCTTTTTAATTAATTAACAGAAAAAAATCCAATTGCAAACGATCATTATTACATATGTTACTGATAAAATGGTACTTTAGATTTCATACCAGCCCTGTAAAAAAAGATTATATTACCACTACTACTACATACTATAAGTAATACAATTAATAAAATAATCAGAAAGTGTCGTTTAATTTACAGAGCAATAATTTACAATCTATTTGTAGCGCAGTGACTGACAAAACGCGTCGTACTACAACATTAGCAGAGGGCAAACAGTATTAACAAATAATACTATGTCTATATGTTCAATAGATATTAGCTTACAAAATTACAAAAATAAGAGTATATTTTAAATACAATAAAATAGAAGTTTTAATACAGACAAAGCAAAAGTCGAATAGTAAAGAATGTACGCATTAGAATTACATAATTATAAGCAAGCAAGTGCTTTCATTAGAAAATATCAGTCAGGTTTTGTTTACAAATAAATTATGTATTAAAATTGTCAAATAATATTATATGAGTAACAGAAGAAATAAATACAGGATTGGCTAGAATTGATCCAAGGATAACTATTTTAAAATTGATAATCTTAACGATTACTATTAACTAGAATATATTGAGCATAATGACAGTCTGCTTCGATAAAATCTTTTACTATAAAATAACATAAATATCTACAGCGTGTAATAGATGAAATTAGTAAGTAAAACAATAAACTTATATTATATAACAGGTAAAAATATGGCACATAATCGATTTATAGAACAATATTTCCCACAATGTCAATATGTACACAGTATCATGCTAAATTTTAATTAGAATAAAAAAACATAATACAAAACAAACGCACTATAGTAAAACTAGAAAGTACAATAGGTACATATTCTTTTATTCACAAATTTTAGCTTTCTGATAGAAGCCATCTTAAATTAAAAGTACATGGGATATTGTTAGACAATATTCTTATCACAAATATTAATTTAGTTATTATGTAAAATCTTGATATACCTGGTCGAAATAATCAAATAAAATAATAGTATGAATATAGATAATAATATGGAGGTATGTGATTAATATCGCAAACAGAAAAAAACCAATAGAGGTAAATAGAATACAATAAAAATTACCATTAATCTTTTCCATATTATATAAAATCATTAAATCATACAAACTACTTTTTATTTCGAAGTAGACAATGAAAATATGAGACTATTAATACAACAATAAAAAGGATGAGTCAGATAATAGTTTGAAACAAAATTAAAACGGGTTAGCGGCGTAAAAAGAAGGAACAGATACGTTTTTATGTATTATTAATATTATGATTTGTGTGCAATAAAGTTAACAAAATACAAACAAATTTTATTCTAGAAATAAAAGAAGCGTAAAACAATTATTTAAAATGATCAATCCCTGATTTTTTTCTGTTAAAATAAATTAAATGATTGTACCCTGAACAATAGCAGTCATGAAATTGTGACTTTAAAATAGTAAAAAATACAATAGAAAAAATAACATTAATAAGTTTTAATAGCATGAATATATAAGGTAGTATGATTCTATCAACTAAATTTGTGCAAAAGATTACATAAGAAAAATATTTATACTCAAAACCTGATTTGAGACAAAAAAACAAAAACAAAAAATATAACAAAAAATTCGTTCAAGCTAATTAAGGTGATGCTAAAAGACTAGACAGTGCTATCTGGAAATAATTTATGAAATATTAATTTTATGGTCGGCTAGAGCTAGATTCAACAGACAACTCTTGGATCCATAGCATAAAAACCCTGTGATCTTGTTGGTGCAATGGACAATATAAATCAAGGACAGTCAAATTAGTCTGAAAGTTGCTAAATTAATTAAGGTTACTACACACCAACGATGGTCTGAGGCAAATTTAAGAGCTTCTGCCGTCAAAATTTCTAACTTAAGAGGGAATAGTTGTCTAAAAATATTTTAAATACTGAAAAAATAAGGTTTAATAACAAAATTTGAACAGACAACTTCTACTTATCGTTAATAGGTTGTTTAACATTCGTTCTGTTACAATAAAAAAAAGTAGTTTATGGCTAATTTTTACCAAAATAAGGTCTCAACTCGTAGATTGAATGAGGATTATCGGTGTGTATTAAAATGTAAATTTATCTGATTCTACTTTTAGCGTTGTATCACGGCGAGTCTGGTGCGACCAGGCCAATCGTTGCTCGTTACTGTAGAACCAAAACATCATCAAGCTGGAGCTGGACATTACAATACAATAAATCTTTGTGCGACCATTTTCAATGTCATACACATACACGTCATAATAAATACAATACAGTACAAAATATAAGTAGCATATATTCCTGAGCTTTTTATTATATAGTAAGATTAATTCTGTATAATATGTTTTGAGGTAAGATTTTAAATAAATATAATGAATTATGATTAATAACCCATAAAATAGCAAAAAAATAAATAATAAATATTTGTAATTAATCGGTAAAATGACACTTTAAAACGTAAAACAATATTATATTTTAGATCTAAACTTTTATTTGTTATCGAATATACTAATAGCAGTAATATTAATTTACTTATTTTAAAGTACACGGAGTAATTTTAGAGAAGAAAACGGCCGTTAATGATCTTCTTAAAATAAAATACAACATTTCTATGATATAAGCAAAATTGGAATGTTGCATAATACTCAGTAGTATAGAGGTAGTCACTTGATTTAAGTATACAAAATAATAATTGTCATCCTAAAAACGTAGGTAAAAAAAACAAACAAACAATATCCCTGATAGTCAAGAAACTGAGACTTAGGACGTATCCATTTTAATTGCAAAGCCTGACGCGAGTTTTTTTTAGAAGTAAAATAGAGTAACAGCAAGCTGCCAACTGAGTGTCTTCAAAAGACTGCAGATGCACAATGCATGATGGGGCCGGGGATTAATCGATAAAATGGTTTCTTGTGTATGTGTGCATGTGTCGATAATTGTGCTGTTTAGCTTTATGTGCGAATATATTACTAATATAAATACATTAAAAACAATAAATGATTAAGTTATGATGTCTCCCTGAACAGTTTAGAACCCTGCTAACAATCAGAAAACGATCGCATTTAAAGACGCAATTGAGGTAGACATTTCTATCCAAAATAATTAGTTGTTCACTACAACAAAAGTAGCAAGTAAAATAGTCAAACTGGTCCCGCTAAGGAGTTCCAATAGAATCTTCATTCTGATAGAGGCACTGAAAAAATGTCACAATCACTGGATCAATTAGGACCGGGCAAACAGCGCTGTGTCGTCCTCCAGTTTCAACGTGGACGAAGTGGACAAACCGTCGCATCTAGGCACCAAATCGTCGGCATTGGTAACCAGTGGCGTGGCCGACGAGGCCGAAGATCCAGGGTCTCCCAAAAGGCTTCCAGTAGAGGTGGAGCTGCCGCAAGTGGTCGCAGTGCCGGCGGTTGACGAGCCGAAGTAGGGCATGATGATGGTGGGCGGTCCACCGGTGGCCACAAAGGGCGAATAGGACTGAGTGCAGCTCTGCGGCGAGGTCTGCTGATGCGGCGGCGGGGAGACCATAGTCGATGATGCCGGGGTGGGGGTGTGCATCAGCGCCTGGCTAGAGGAAGGTGATGAGGAAGTGGAGCCATCGGGAACGGGGGCATAGGTCTAACCCGTGTCGTGGTGCGGGATGTCGAAAATCTCGGAGTAGAGCGGTGGCAGCCGGGTACGATACCAGTTCTCACGGTACCAGCGCATGTTGTGTCGGGACACCTGGCCCACCGCTGACAGCTGGGAGGCAGCCGCCATCACGGCCATGAAGATACCACGCTCTGTTGGATGGTTCCGCTCTAGCTGGAAGCGTAGCGCTGTCAGGAGTCGCTTCTGAATGGTCTCCACCTTGCTCGGTTCATGCAGGTTCGGGCGATCTAGAAAAGAATATTTTTCATCATTTATACAGCCCACCTGCCACCTAAGCGTCTCGCATTTCTATGGTCTTTAGTTACATAATAATGTATCAAGTGAAACTCCACTAACTAATTTTGACCATAAAAGAGTTAAGTACCTACTCCACCATATCATTGAAATAGGCGGAGTGCCAAAGAAAAAGACAATTGTTAGCGTGTATGTATGAAGCAATAAAGCTAAACTCTTTGAATAGAATATGTTTTCACATGAGCAACAGCTAACTGCCAATTAACGGTACTACAATTCAAAAATTATTGCCGCTGAATAATAAAATGCTCATAAAATCGGCATTGGTACAAAGAATCCAACACTATCTACCAACAGCCATCATATCATAACTTCCAAAGAGCCGGTCATAACATTCACATTCTTGTCAGCAGACCCGACGACTAAAAAGAGAAACACATTCGCTCACGTTTTGTTATAATCGACTTTTTATCAAGTAGGTAAACAACATACATACATGCATTGCCAAATGTCGACAAATAAAATCTTTTAGTCCTGAACAAGTTGGCACTACCTTCCCCTTAGTATAAAACATTAAATATTAACATGAAAAGGAAATGCATTACTACTTCCAAAGATAAAAGACAAACACTGGACAATATATTTTTACTTAATTTATTAAAAAATACTTGTCTAAAAATAATATTATAATCAGTGCTATACCATTATCAGGCTCGCTAAGTCATTTTTTGCCAGTACCTACTTCAAATAAAATAACAAACAAAAAAACTAATTTAAATTCGTTGTTATAATTCTTTGTGTTTAGTTAATGCAATGACTTGATGTATAGCCCGCTAATGACAAACATCTAAAGCTAATGGATCTAACAAGTCAGATGCAAAGCTCTGTCATCTCTCGTAACGCAAATTTTCATCGGTGACATAACTCTCTATCTATTACATATTATTATTATTATAGAATCAAGCTGACAATTTATGTAATTACACCATGTTAAGTATAGCTAGGTGCCTATAATAATCAGTCAGCAGGTTATCATACAGCACACTGACAGCAGAATAATTGGTCATATCATTTTCAAAATCAAGATAAATAGTAATTTCACTAATACCAGTTGATATAAAATGAAGTTGCATTCCTCTCTTAAACGTTATCAATTCATGTAGTATATGTATACAAGTTATTATCATATTTATTTATATTGGTAAAATGTATGTATGTACACCACCCATACACCACATAGCACATATGATACCAAGCCAAGAGTTTAGAATAATTGTACATCGCTGTTCAACACCAGACACTATAAACTATATATGTACACCACAACCGCAACTTGCTATACCAACATGCCACCAACAAATTTCACATGTGTTGCTAGCTAGAGCTGCGAGAAGCCTATGGCGACATCGATTACGTAATAGGTAGTTGTAGCTATTGCTTTCTACCAAATAGCTCGCCGCCGTTCAACCTGAAAGTTACGCAAAACATTCTCCATTGGGATAAATAAAATGAGAAGAATAGTTGGGTATAGGCTCCGTGGGATAAAAAAGCCCATGGCCATTACAGAATACTATTTACCATGCATATTACATTCTTACTTTAATGTATCTGGAAATTCTTTTCAGAATCAATATTAGCTATCAAATAATACTCCAACTGAAGCGATCTACTGCATTCTAACATTTTCCATCAGAACCAACATTAAGAAATCTATAGAAATATTCTTCCTTGATATTTACAGGCTACAACCAAAGAGTTATCTACTTAAATACGCTGTGGCTACAACTCTTCTCTTATTTGGAAAACTTTGGGTATAATATTAATTTATTGTCCAAACGAAAATGTCATAAAACAGCTTCCTTCACTATTTCAAACTTAGAAATTCTGAAAACAGATAAAAGGTTAAAGACACAAAACAAAAATATATAATTTAACCGCATGTCTCAATAAAAGAAAGTATGTTTTAAAATTCAATCAGAATTAAACATAAATCGTGTTCAAGGGCCGGGTAGCTATAATACAACATTCCTAAACCTCCATGACCCTTAAAACCCAAAGCGATAGATTTTTCCTCTATGAAATTGGAGTCATAGAAGTTTGATTCTAGAGCATTTAGGCCGCAAACTCACTCCCTCCCACCAGAGAGGCTCACCTATGCATGAAAAAGATTTAGTATGGTCGCCATGCTGATAGCATATGGAGCAGAGGTAAGAAAATCAGTTGTTTCCTGTTTATAAGCTTCTATATACCTAAGATTTCTGTAAATGAAAATTTCATATTCTATTTTGTATAATATGTTCTAAAATTAGATTCAGAAACTTAAATTTGACATTCCAAACCTGTAAATAAAAATTGAACCTGACAAAAACTTGCAAGCATGAAGCTAACACCGTAAAAATGGTACTAATCTAGAAAAAGAAGTCTATCTTTAAAAGCTTTTCAAAATTGGAAAGATAAATAAGAATTTTAAGATAAATTGAAATTCTAAAAGCCAAATTTGTTTAGACTAAACAAAAGGGAGGACATCTCTAAGCAAATTTGTGAGTGTCATAACAACCACGGTTTGTGCAAATATCACCTCTGAGAGTCCATCCGATATCAACAGCGATCGTCAAAACCAACGCGTCAACCAAGCATATATATATATATATCTCTCTCTCTCTTTCAATCGCAAATAATTCCATAGCTATACAAACACTCTCTATCTCTCTCACAGGCTATGTTTTAATGTCGGTATTCTGACTAATCATCAAAGAGAAAACGAGAAACATGATTTATGTCGTGCGCATATGACAGGCTCCTTTCATTTCAACCACGCGTGAGCAAGAGACAGAGGAAAAAGAAGAAAAAACAACGTATTCAGCACACTGATAATGCATAATATATTAGCGAACAGCAGAACCAGAACCGGACCCATGGCGGAGCCGGCAAATTCAAGAAAGTTTGGGTGTCAGGCAAGCGGCACTGTGGAACAAGAAGAAGTTGAATGCAACAACACATTCACTCAAAACTTGGCCGATTGCTAGCAAGCAATATATATAGATATATATACCCACTACATCAAGGTTGAGATAACGTAGTAGATCTCACTTAAAGATCAATAATTTCGCTTACTACTACACTACACTAACCAATTGATAATGATAAAATTTGCCGCTTGAAAAACCAGTTTCGATACGTCTCAGAGAGGTAGGTACTGCTGATTCTGGGCTGGATAGGTACGCCGGCATGGCAATTTAATGAACTTATCATCATATATAGTGCAGGCCTATAGCTATGTAGGTATGGAATAATCAACAAGCCCACAGACTATTAGAAAGCGGAAAGGGAAGAATCTAAATTTACTTTTTACAACACTTGTTCAAATTTCTGTAAATTTGGTTGGATGGAATTGAGGCCTGAAAGGGATGTATGTATTTATGTAATTTTTTATATCATTTATTTACGTAAAGTTTAATGATCATTGAAATTACCTAAGCGTCCCCTCCCCCCTCGGCCTAGGTAAACCGATCTTAGTCTCATCATCCTTTTGAAAGTAGCTAACCCTAACATAGTAATATCTATATAGTAATAACCATTGCCTAAAGAGATCATTATTAACCCAGATAAGATCAAAAATAATTAGGAGATTTTCTTTGGCAGTCAGAAGACGCCGCAACAACACGCCAACTGCCAAGCAACATCATTCTCTGTTTTGACAGCACCTCTTTCTGGCCATTAGAAGCCTGAAATCGGGCAACAGGCAGGCAGAGAGGAGGCCAGAGAACATAGGACCAGAAGATCGCTATCAGTTTCGGCTATTGACACCAAAAGATGTCGGTTAGCATTATGATAATCTAGATTATTCAAAAAAGATACATAACCAACTTATCTAGTCCTTCTGCCGCAATAAGAGAACAGCGAGGTTGGAATAATTTTTCTTTTTAAATTTGTTATGCTCAACGACCAATAAATTATGTGAAGTTCTAATAGGTACTAATCACAGCACAGCTATTTCCTGGTTAATTCTTCTGTGATACTAAGATAAGATAGGAATATTAATATCTAAAATAATTCCTAAAAAGAAATTCCCAGCGCAAAGTCTAGAGTATTGGTATCGTAGAGGAGTCACTACAGTGAGTAGGACGACATAACCACAAGAGTCTCTTTCTTAATTCAAACAAGTAGTAATACAAGAGCAAATAGTTGATACAACAAAGAAATTTATTTCGATAAAACTACTCTCCACCTAAAGAATGCCAAAAACTCATACCAATACAGCACTGAACATAAACAGTGGAATCCAGCCAGCACCCACGTCAGA
>JAUYWI010039896.1:0-18217 GCA_034780595.1 Parotoplana pacifica
TGTTTCTTTCAAGAGAGATAGAAATTTTTCTTTGTTGAGAAATATTCTCTCGGTGCGGTTAAGAAAGGAATGAAGTCTAGATTTCCAAGCAATTTGTAGAGGCTTGTTATAATGTGTATCTAAAGGTTGTACAGAAGTTCGATCCCATTCTTTTCAGCAAAGTCCAAGACCTCCACAGACATGTGCGATACATCACCATCCATGATGAGGAGACATTTTCTTCTAGGTACTTTTCTTCTGAATTACTGAAAATGTTGAATACATTTTAGGAAAAGTTCCTTGTCAATATATCCTGACTTGGAAAAATTAATCGATGCATTTGGCATTTCGTCAACATTTTGAGGTAAAAATGAACCTTTGAAGATGACAAATGGTGGCAACTCCTCACCTTCGGCATTGACACAAGCAAGAAGTGTCGTCAACGTTCCACGTTTGCCAATGGAGATTTTTTTAACGCTTCTACTACCTTTTTCAGCAATAACTTTCTGTTGGCTTCCAGGCACAGAAGATAAATCTGTCTCGTCACAGTTATAGATGAGCATTGGTACCTACTTCGTGGAAGTTGTTTTCTTCGTACAATGTTTCAGTTTCTTCAAAATATTTCTCTACCCGTTCTTTACAAAACGCCTCAGCTCTGGCAGACGAAAGCCCTTCAGCAATGTGTAGGGATATGTTAACATACCCTTTTTCAAATGACAGCTACCATTCGTAACCAGCCATTCCACATTTCACCCAGGTTGCTGGAAGCTTCATATTCAGTTTATGTCGACGATTAAGTACCACCGCATATTTCAAAGCTATTGTACGGAACTCATAGATAGTACGAGGAAAACCTCTGTCGCCGAAATAAAAAAATCAATTACATAAAGTAGTTTCTTATAACTCAGTAAATATTTGATGCACATCGACTTCATTTCAGGGGTGTTGCATCCTTGTGCGGATAGTATTTCTAGGACTTTTAAAGTTTAGATTTGCTAAAACTAAAGTCATACCTTCTTCAACAGCACGTATAGCTTGACGAAGATCTTTTCAGTGTAAGTCTGAATACGTTTCCTGACATAATTTCTTACCGTAATGTCTTCTCTGAATACGTTTCCTGACATAATTTCTTACCGTAATGTCTTCTATTATCTTAAAAAATGGAAGAATATTTTAATAAGCCTACTTAAATATGCGAATTCACTACTAAAATTTTTAAAAATAGTCATGGGGTAACTTCGACACGCACTGTCGAAGTTACCCCAAATAATAAAAGTAAAATATTCTAGCATTTAAAAGAAGTAATCGCAAAGAATTAATAACATACCAAATTTATTGTATTGCATAATATCCTGATAGTTTAGAATATGCCGAAATAACAAGCGCTGCCTACACTTTAAAGGAAATTTGAAAGAAGAAAAATATATCAATAAATCAATATTTAAATTACGCAATGCATAGAAATATTGCAGAGAAATAAAATCAGAGATATTGATATTTAACCACTTGTATATTCTAGAGATATTTGCCATAGATATTTAAATCGAAAAACTATGCGCATACTGAGCCGTAGAGCAGAGAAATCAGCATTCGAAATTGCAAGTGATTTAATGTCGAAGTTACCCCACTCTACCCTACTATCTCCCCAGCCGTAATTTTATTAGGCAGGTCGAGCATATTGTTTGCTCTACCGATCAGGTTGGTAAAGTTTACCGTCCCTAGGTCACAACGCACGATAGCAACCTCGAGTTTCTTCTTCTCTCTCTCCGTATCCTCTTGTTGTGACTCCAGCTTCTCTTCTAGTAGAGCGACTCGTTGCTCGAGGTGAGCAATTTTCATGTCTTTTTCTTTTAGTAATTCTAGTATTTCATCAAACCGCCTATTTATAAGCAATTTTAAATCTTCTTGACTGGAGTTTGTCTTTATCCATTTCTTTTGAGTTTTTTCGATGTTTTGCTATGTTTGTAAAAGGTTCAACTTTCGCGCCTTTTGATGTATACATTATATTTTTTATCTTTTGTCTAATTTTATTTCTATTATATTATATTATCCAAGATTATGGTGACTAACATTAAATCTATACTGATTATTGTGTTTTTCTTTTCTTTTGTATTATATATTTGAGTTTTAAATAGAATAGGTACATAACAACATTATTTTATATGGTAATTGTGTTAGATTTATTTCACGACTCACTATTTTGTTATAGAACAATGTGTATAAAATAGTAAACATTAGAGCATAAAATAACACCGGAAGATTCTATGTTTCTGTATTTTTATTTTCCTACATAGAAAAAGTAGCGAAATGCTTATTTAAATTAATTAAAGTTTCATTTTCATGGTGTAATTTAATTTTTGATTTAAATGTTATTGGCCATGTCTGTGGTCTTTTTGTGTTCTTTTTTGTAAAATTTAACAAGTTTATAATGAAACGTTGTATTACGCCACATTTGTTTATGATGAAGAAACTCATTATAATGTTTTTTGTACTTTTATAGTTTTTAGACTAGATTTATTTCTAGTTTTTAATTACTATATATTTTTTTGGTATTGTACTTAGAAATAAAATAAAATATTTTCATCATAATTTTTATTTCATTTTTTGACTAGATTTTTGGAAATTTATACATTTAAAATTAGGGGTGAAATTATTTTAGGTCTTGGTAAAATGTATACATAAAAAAGTGTACATATTTATAATTGTTAGAACTGATAGCTAAGTAAAAACGTAGCGACATTAGGTATTTTGCTTTAAATAATATCGTTATTCTTTTACTTACACCCATCAGTTCAAAATAATTACCATATAATTTATTTTGCATGTATTTAATAAAAGTGATACATTTATTTCCTCAAGTAATTGATAGAATAAGTCAGTTTAAGTTTATAGACTAACACCGGTTTAGTGTTATAACTAAAAAGAGACATGTTCTCCAATGGAGTTGATATTTGGAACTAAGCTGGTGTCGTCACTTGATATTTTATATCACAAATTTAAGTTCAATTGAAATTATCAATCAAAATATACAATTACAACAACAGGATCTATTTTAAAACATGCTTTTCTAGAATATCAATTCATGAACTTGAATTAATTTGCGTAAATTTATATATCATTTACCCCTTTTTCATTGACATTTTTCCCACATCATCTCCATTAACTTTATCAACGGCAATTAGACAGGGCTTGGCTTGGAAATTCACTTTGGTAAGAGAAACAAAAAAACGATATTTTAATTTGACTAAATTTAGAAGTAAAAATTGTGATTTTTACAAGTAAATGATTTAAAGAAGTTTTTAACGCAGCAATCAATCTGAGCCTTAATTTCTGAATAGATAAAGTTATGACTTTTTAAAGATTACACACTAATAAAATAACAAATAAAAGAATTCCAATTTAAAAAAATAGAATTTTCATAATACGTCAGATTTTTACAACAACAAAATCATAACATTTATGTAGTTCTCTCGTAGTTTAATGGACCTTTGCGTGTTTTTATTGAATTTAGTTGGTCTTAGCTAATTCAATGAAATCTTGGTAAGATTTGTTTCTTCTCCAGAGAATTGCCTACAAATGGATATTTTTAACAACTCAAAAGGTTATTATACAGTAGGTAGTGATAAATAATCTTTTATTTACTAATTTTTATCATAAAGGTAATAGAAACCTTTTAGCGAGTAGATTGACATTTTACATAAATTAACGAGGTATATATTTATTTTGTGGTTTTAAAAATTTTACCAGATTAAATCATTTTGATTTAAATATTATAAATGATAAAAGAACATTTTCCTGCTGCGATCACATTATCAGAGTAATGGAAGTAGAATCATAAATTACAATAATGTAGGTACATTTGTCACACATCCAATTTAGTACATGCATTATCCTGTAGACGAAAACACAGTCATGTCCACTGATTTTTTCATCTTCTCATCTTGTTTTTGATCTCATCAGTTACTTGCTAAACATAAAGCTGTCGCAGTGCAGTGCAATATGAGTTCATTAATAACCACAAAGATACAACTGCGCATAGAGATTAGTATCGTCTGTATAGGGGAAACCACCTGTTAAAATCTCCATTTATTAACTACCGGGTGAAGCACCGAACATTCGTAATATAAGTATCTGTTGATGAAGATGATGAAAAATATTTTATGATGTGAGATGCTTTTTGAGAACAGCTGCCCTGTTCAAAAGTTGATGCCTCTTTATACCATGCGGTATTATCTTCAGGTTTTGATCAAATTATATTTTGTACTGAATAACAAATCCCATCGCTGCACGGCTCTTGAACTACTCTTTTTATGTAATAAGTGTTTATGTTATATGAGATTAGTTGTTCATGAGTGAGCTGGTTTCTAATTTTGGTTGTTAACATGTGAATCTGAACTAATAGGTACTTCCCCTACAAATTTTATGATGATTATTATTAAACAATTTGTATGTATGTTCTTTCAAAACAGGTGAGCCTTCCTGGGATTTAAGGACTTATGGTATGTAGATGAATAAATAAAACTGTTACTCTTTATTTAAAAAAATGCACACTGAGTTAAATAAATTATGTTGCCTATGTCTGTTCTAATCACTAGCTCATAAAACACCGTGTTTATGTGGGATTTAGTGCTATTGCAATTCTACATTCCACGGTATGATAAGCGACAATTGAGGAATTTTATCAAGTCATCGTCATCTGATCACAATAAAATTCTGGCTGAAGCCTCTTTATCTTTATTTTCTATGTCTTTGATTATCAAGTAGTTGACCCATATTTTAGGGATATTTTATTACATAAATTATCACTTTATCCAAAGTAATGATCTTCATTTTCATCAGAGATATTCATTTTTTTTCAAAAATCTATCAAATTGACGACATTTCTTTCTTCTTTTATAGGTAAACTGTATTTTTCCTTATAGCTAAACTATAAAAATTATAAATTAAAGTAAACACAATTTACTTTTTGTTCTTGTTATATACTAATTTTTTGTTAACCCTGATCAGCTAGGTAAATTTGGAATATTTTGACATTTTTATTTATTATATAATATGATGCTACTTATTTTTTTAAAATTGAACTGAAATTGCCAAACATTTTATGTATTAGCATTGAAAAAACACTCAGTTTATACCAAAAATCAAAGAATTCTGCGGTAGAAATAAGCTAAGATGAATTTCTATAAGTTTATCACTATCTTGCACAGATATATTTAACACAATCGTAGGCTAAACATTACAATTTTATACAGACTTAGCACAATCTTACCCATATACAATAAAATTAGACTTTGCAATCTTACACAATCTTGCACTAGACTGGTATCTAATGTAATTTACAGTTGACAATGCAATTTGTCAGGTAAACCAAAATGAAAACTGGAAATAAATTTGCACATTTCTAATAGCATCATAAGCCTTGAAAGCATTTATTACATTGTCGCGTTTTTATGGATTACCAGTTAATAAAATCTCATGTATTTATTTAAAAACTGTTTCTTCTTTCTTCAAAATATTTTATCTACACAACATAAAAAATAGTTAATTTTAAAAGCTATTTTCTTCCCACTTCTTAATGCGCAGGCTGCTGGCTCTTCTACTCATGACCTGGACGCCAGAAACTTCCAAGAGGCCTCGCTGCTTCCACCTTGTAGCTGTGTACCTAGCGATGGTGGACGATTGATGGCATGTCAGCTGTTACACTCTATTAACCCAAGTGTTCATTAAAATAAAGTGTTTCCATGCTCCAAGCTCTGGACACAACATGGACAACTGACGGTGGTTATAAGCACTGTGGTTATGTGACGTCTGTAGTTGCCGACCAAGAGGTACCTACCCCAAAAAATCAGTCATAAACTTCCTTGCATCAGGTGGCTTCGAATTCCGTCCATATTGTAGTCACCTTCCTAGGTACATGTGTTTGCTAGCTTGCTGGCTAACCAAGAAGTCGGAAGAGCTTTTCCACCCAAAACTGCTGTTGTTTTTGTTGTTGTATAAGAATTCAGTTGGCACGTTAGTTTTATTGAATAAAATGTGTGCAAAATTGAATTGAAACAGGTTTGTGAGAGGTTATATTATTGCCACCCTATCCATAGGTACTACCTATTGGGCAAGCAATAGAATTTGCGGGAAAAGTTTTTAAAAAAACGAAATTGTGTCATCAGAGTTGGATATCTATTAGACACGAATAATGTCCCCGGTCGGTTTCATGTTACTTGGCATGACCAAACAGGCGGTTCGAATTCGTCACAAATTTGGTGGGAAGTATCTTATTTATGAGGTAGTGATTATTATAGGGTGCCTTTATTATTAAAATTCTAATTTAATTAAGACAAGCAACTTGCTAGAGGAAAGGAAAGAGTAGTTGTAGTTGTTGGAACAATTATTTATGTTTGTTAATAATTACATGTCTTTGTGAGGGGTCAGTTAGATCTAGTTACATAAACGTTGTTTTGGTTTTTGGCCGCCATATAATTAAAATTAAGAATTGACCAACTGATATATCGTTTTATATATTATACAGATTACATAATTAATAACATGACATAAATTAACACTAGCAATATGTTGCTATAGAATCCAACAGCTAGGGTGATAAACTAATTTGTAATGGTGAAGAAAATTTGCTTTTATTTAGAGAGATTTAAATTATTTTATCTTGTTTTTTTTTAAAAGAGAGTGAAGGAAAATTGAACCTTACAGAAATTCAGACACTTTGAAAAAGGTGGACAATAAAACCCTCGAGACACTTATAATCTCTGCAATTTCAGTTCCTCTATTTCTAGAAATTTATTGTTTCATTGTTCTTTTGTTTTTTTCTTGTGTCTTTCGCCTTCAATCTTACATTTCTTGTTCTTCATCTAACACTGTTTATCTTATCTCTTGTTCTATCTGTGGTCCGTTATTTGTAGATTTTTCTGTTGATTCTCTTAAAGGAACTTTGATTTCTAAACTTAATTTATTCTCCACATTACCACACATCTTCCCATACCTGCTCATTTTTCTTTACCTCAACATTTCTTAAACAAATTTTTAATTTCTGGTCTTCATTCTTTTTACAATAAGCTTTTTGATTCATTTCTCTCATTTCTAAATCTAAACTTAACTGAATTTCTAGCCATATAACTTCTATACATCCGTCTTAACATTCTTCTCTATTCTACATCGAGTTTTCCTCTTATTCTTATTCTAATCTTTCTATTATTCACAAGCTCATATCCCGTTGTTTGGAAACCTTCAACACTAATATTTGTCCTTCTTATACCTCTTATACTAACATATACTATCGCTTTTTTCCTACACATATATTTAACTTCCGCTTTTTCATTACATTTGTTGGACATTGTTTAAACAATGTCCAACAAATGTAATGAAAAATCGGCAGTAAAATATATTATCAACAAACAATGTTTATAACTATTAATTTTTCTGTTCAATTTAAAATTTTAATCTACTGTTCTATGTTGGACTTGGTTGTTTATACTGCAACCACTGACGAAGGCTACCATATATTTGATTCATCTATTTTACTTTTATTTTCATATAGTGCGTCAAAGATCTTTTTTAATTTAACATGGCAATAAAACCCTCGCGGCACTTATAATCTCTGCAATTTAATACCGATACCATTGGTTTCTAAGATACAATTCGAAAATACCTTAGTTTACACTCATCACAAATTGAGATATTTTACAAGTCTTTCAGTAAAATCTAATGCAATCATCTGTTACTGCCTAAATTGTTAGGTACATATGTATAAAGCATATACATTAAAATGTGTTAAATGTGTTATATAACTATAAAAAAAATTACAATTTTTGTTCAAAAACCAATCGCTTGGACACGGCTCGGTTATAAAGCGATGACTTCACTGAACTTATGGAGATATTTTATTATTTACTTTCTATATTTTGCACAGACATCAGTTTAATGATTTCTAGTTTTTCTGGAATATTTTTATATCCCATTGCAAATTCTACATTGTAAGTTTCCTGTGGATTATGAAGCTTCTATTGTATAAAATAGCAAGTGGGATAGAATCATTTTTGACACACAAATCAAAAGTCTATTACTGATATTAAAATAAATATAATTTGCAGATAGGCAACAAGAACATTTTTTGTGTTATTTTGTTTCGTCGGTAGAAAAATAGATTTCAGAAGTGGTAAGATATTTTAAGGAAGCTAGCTACACAAGTCTACACAGAGCTACACAAAATACACAAAACATATACAATCTTATTTAGCTTGTGAAGATCTGTGCAGCTACCACACATCACTTTAAACCGGGCTTTACATTATCTCCATACCGAATATGATCACATCAAATTTTCAATACATATTTATACATGCCAAAGTTTTTGGATATGGCTTGTTATAATGATTTAGGAACATATTAAAACACAGAAATTTATTTAATAATTAAATTTCCTATGTTCCTGTAAAAACCATAAAATCACCGTGTCATATCAGCGTTAATAAATGACTGAATCCATTTCTGTTATGAAAAACCTCAGATTTAAAAACTGTGGAAATTATATTTCTAACTGTATTTAGCAAATTCCTTTTAAAATTTGTGAATTCTTTTAGATAAAGAAAATTGTTATTAATTTTGTTATTGCTTGGTTTGTCTTCGTCTTCAGGCCTCCTGGGGTTCTTACACCGCCGCTTTAGTAACAGTTGCTACTGGTTGCCCAATACGCGACAACTCGACAACTCTTTTAAACCAAAATAAGACCAGGGACTACATAATATACAGCAACCAAGGAACACCAATAGAAATAACTACCTTTTAACCCATTATTAGCCTCATAGCTTTTTGTTTACTTTTGGGGGAAGAAAGAAAACATTAAATTCATTGAAATTCTGATGAGATTAGGCCAGTGTGGTCGAACTCAAATAAGCAAAGGGCCATTATTGATCAGGTTGATGCAAGTGAGGGCCACTCTCCAAAAAAGTTTGAATAAAAAAAATCTTTGTTAAAATCATTTAATTCAAGAAAACACATTTCTAATTATTTAGTATGACCTCGTGGGCCACAGTTTAAGGTACTGAGGGCCGCATGTTCAAAAACATTCTAATGTTTTTACATTTGTTTTTTGGCGGAAGAAAACTCTATTTTTTTAAATCGTAAACTTTTACCATGCATTTAAAGATGTTTTTATTAGTTGTATAGTGTGCATATTACGACTACATCTTAAGCAGCACGTCATAAGTGTCTCAAAATCTGATTTGTTCAAACATTATATGATTGTATAAATATCTCAAACATGATATACCTCTGTGATAGTATGTGTCTCGCACAGACTATACTCGTGATATTCCTTTCAAACATAATATTATGATTATTCTGGGACAACATAGTAGGATAGATAGTTTACTAGAAATTGAGATAGAGATTCTATTAGATACATTGGGCTTAATTGAGTGCTTGCACAAAATCGCCAATAAAAACTGATTCGTTGGGATTTTTGAGACCCCACTCTCTCTCTCTCTCTCCCTCTTTACCTGTAGCTAACACATAATAAATACTAAAATGTGCAACAAAAGAAAAATTACTAAAATGCTGGTCAACAATCGTCGGGCTCTCTAGTCAGTTGAGAAACTTTCTCTTTAACCTTTGCGACTCAGCAGGGCCCTGACAAGCTACAATCCCATGACGTGTCTTCTAGAAGAACAGTTGCCATTTGGGTTTGCTCAGATCAAACGACTGTCAACCAAAAACACTGGTCTGTTGCCGAAAAGTTGTTCAAAGTGGCATTTACTTACTGAAAGTATCGCTAACAATTCTATATTTGAAAAATTAATTTAACCAAGCATATATTATCTACATAGTTTGTTTTTATGCATCTTTTCATTATATCTTTTTTACTGCCATATCTTTTTGTTATATATCTGTCAAAAATTGGCATTCATTTGTAAACAAGTAAAATAAATGTTTGTAGCTAGAGTAGGTACTTGTATAAGAACTCATATTACTTTAAAAAAATAATATTGCACTTTTTAGAATATAATATTGCACTTTTTAGTATATAAAACATTGTAGGAAACTGCTACATTAACTATTTGATCAAATAGTTGATAAAACTTACATATTTAAAAACTATTCATTAGTATAAAAAGGTCAAGGTTATATCTTGGTAAAATTTGATTGTGTTTTCAAATTTTAATGCAATTTATAAATTTTTGTTTCAAATACACCCTAGTCGTCGAATGAAATCGTTTGCTCAATGACATTTCGACTATGTTAGAATATTTAGTCATTTGTATAACACAATCAAAATGATTTTCATTTTGCTATAAATGTTTAAAAAGTCATCAAAGACATAAAATAATACGTTCCCGAAAATCATAGGGCGACAATTATTCTAAAATGACTAATATGTATTATCTAAAAAAAAAATTTTTAGTAACTGCAATGTTTTATCTGATTGGAGACAAAATAAATCACATAAAATCGATAGTGTTTTGCTTTATTGACTCTATGACGCCACACATAAAAAATGCGAACTCTTTATGAAATATTTTTTCAAATTTATAGGTGATCGCATTTCAAAACATCATCAAATCGAATTTAGAGAAGACTAATTATAGCAAAAGGAAGTTCGCTAGAATTTGAAATTAATAAAAATATAATAAATTGTATTCTGTAGATAGTGATTATCTTCAGAATACAATTTATTTTCAAATTCTCGCAAACTCCTTTTTTCTCTAATTGGTATTCTCTAAATTATTCTGATCATGATGATTGTATTATTTGAAAAGCGATTACCTATAAATTAAAAAATAAATAAAACTTAATAAAAAGTTCGATTTTTTTTGTGGCGTCATAAGGTCAAAAAAATTAATAAACACAATCAATCTGATATTTTTTACTTTTTCCTTAATGAATGTTTACCAGGTTGCATATACCTATCTACCAAATTTCATTTTTGTATGACATCAGGAAGGTTTAAATTCTAGTGAAGGAGTCTAGACTTGCCTGGGACGACCAGTCAAAATTCAGCCCCGGCCACTTCTAACGCCCCTGTGTCTAACACCTCGTATGCCAAAATTTCAATTATTTCTTATTTAATAGTTTCTGGCATTAACTAAATCACTTTCTATGCAGGCCAGAGGCATTCAGAAATGTGCACAGCTAAATCAATAATTGTGAACAATTAGACCACAGTGGTGACACAAGCACAGTGTGTCGCCTCATTGTGTATTGAGCAGTGATAACCATACCTGGCTACATTTCCCGGAAGTTCACCATGCGATCCTGATGAAATTGCTGAATCTAACATTTTTGTGATTTTTTAATAGGGTGAAACTCTAGCATTTTTTAGTAAGTGTACACGTGTCAAACATCCCATCAAGGTGAGACCTTGGAATTGAAGGTCCAATTCTACTGGAAGAAGGAATGAAGATTCACTTAAAATAAATGAAGCTCCATTGCAGTCATTTGTAGCACCTGCAGTTGGAGTAAAGATTTATTCTACATTAGTTTAAAATATTCTTGCAAAAATGGTTCAACAGAAATTGTGCACCTATTAACTATGATACTTAATTGCTTTTAAATAATATTTTGTAAAAATGTAGCTTTTCTAGGCCAACTGATTTGCCAAATCTTCAAAAATAGAGCATGTATCATAATAACTTTTCCTGGAATACACAATCATCTCAACAATAAATTTCTTTAGAAGTTCCTTTTTTTGTTTCATACTAAAATTAAAGAGCTGAAAGCTGTTGTGAAACTCTGTGACATCCTTTCAATCAATTTTAAGCAAAATTGTTTTCATTGGCAATGAATGATGCTAGACTTGTATCAAGATTGTACAGCTGCCATAGATAAACACTCTTGCATTTGAAACTGATATCAGGTTTAATTTATAAGGCCCTAATCATTTGATCGCACTTTTTACGACTTGAGAGTAAGTTTATATATCCCAGTACAGTTGGATAACCTTGAAAAAGCCCCTTAATAAACAAAATTCTCCACAATCTAAGATCCTCATATACTTTGCATGCGCCTTGAATTTTGAGTTCGATGAATTCTAATTGTTCTTCTTTTGATTATCAGAATTCAAATCATTAAGTCCAAGTTCACAGTAATCTTTCCCCAAACAGACGGTAAAGACTTAGAGTACTATGAAGAATATTAAATGTAGAAACTTCTCAAACATTTTCTTCAAAAATAGTTTTTTATAAAGGACAATAACAAAACATAATCTCATGAAATTTAATAGCTATTCAGTGAACAGATACTATTAAAATCTTTTGCATACTGACCTTTGTACACAAGTATCTACCTAATATGCTACTTATTTAAGTATTTGCGCTGTAAAATTAAAAAATATATATGTGAAAATGGGCGCATGGTATTATATCACAGCTACTATACAGTGTAATACATAGATACCTATCATACATAAACTGCAGTGCACTCTATATTGTCTTGAAATAACATTCATAATGCTGAGGTAGCACGGTAGCTTTAGTGTTTTATACCAAATTAATGAGTAATACCAAAAGAAAATATTTGTAAAGCGCATGGCAAAAGAGAGTAACAGGTAAATTTCTGTGGGAAAAATTAGTGGGGGTGGCATTTTTACTTTTGAAAAAAGGGTGTGGAGATAACGTGCTACATGATATTGAGATTGTTGAGTAAGCTTGACATATTCCTACTGTAACTCTTTGGATAGCCGAGTGATTGCATCATAGTTTGTCTACCCACATTCCACGCATGCAGCATGCTAATTGGCCAATGAGACACAAGATGCAAACTACTGTGTATTAGTGAGGCTAACTTCACATGAGAGATGAATTAAAGCAATAATTTGAGCCCAATTTTCAACATGTCTCAACTCACTGTTCAAAGAATCCAAGGAGGTTACATGGCTCTTCAACTGCGATAGAAGAACAATCAATCGTCTTCTGCAAAAAGAGCGTGCAACCTACTCCGATGAAGATCGGCCTAGAGCTGCAAGGCGCACTGTGTCTTCGCAACGTCAAAACAGGCTCCTGGTAAGACTTTCGTCCAACAGCCTTCACCTCGTGGCTCGTCAACTCAGGCAACGATGGCAGACGAAGCACAATGTTGAAGTCTCACTCACGGAAATAAAGTGCAGACTCCGAAAGACTGGTTTGTATGGATATGTGGCAATCAAGAAGCCTTTGTTGACAGTTCGACATTGTCCGGCTAGCAGCAGCAATGTGTATGTCGCAGAAGAGGCACAGGCCTTCAACGCCAGCATATTAAACCCACCCCACAGTGTATCTAGCGGAAAACTCCAGATTTGGGTGCTTTCACCCGAATGGCCCAAGTCAATATCCAGAATCGCTGGAAACTTCAATGCAGCTGGCAATAAGCAGATCTTCCAGGAGTATCTGGTTCCTCTTGACCTGCCAAAACACGATCAGAGGTTTCAAAAGGACAATACAAAGTTCAAAATATTATTTGTTACACAAATAATGCCTTTAGATTTTCAAACAAATTTTTAATAAAGGTACATTGTTAAGAGGCCATAAAACTGAAATTTTTGTGGTTTGCTTTAGAAATCTGGCCAAATGATTTAATCGAAAATTTCAAAAACTAAATATTTTATTCTGAAAAAGGTCTAGTCACTGTCCTAATATACGAGTACCAAACATACACCATCAGATAAAAACGTCACAGATCGGACCTTTTTAAAAATAATTATTCATTCTTTTTTTGTAAAGCTAACATTTAAAAACAATTAATAGGCAAAATAAATATCAAACATGTTTTTGTGTTTTACAAATGACTAATTTAAAAGAAATGAAATTTTAGTAACTACCATAAAAAACTAGGTGAAGTGGTGTATATTTTGGACCAGATAATGGGCATAAATGTTTGGAAGCATCCAAGATACATTTATCGTTGTGGTACTAGAAAAAATATTTTACTTATTTCAAAATCAGATTGAAATTAAATTAAGAATGGAAGTTATTTAAGAAAAGTCAAAATTTTTAATCAACTTTCAACAAAATCACCTTTGTGAAATTCAGTTTATCTAAGGATATTTAGTGAAGTGCATTACTCTATGGTGAAGTGACTATTTTGTAGGTCACCTTTATAGGAAGCATCCCTAACGTGCTAAAATGTTGTGGTATCCACTCTTTTTTTACTAAATAATAAATATTGGTTTTCCATAAAGAACGTAGTAGAATCAATAATGTATTTATTAAGAAAATATTCTGAATTTTCCCATACTTAGGTGAGCTAACCGATGCGGATCATTTTCCTTCACTTCTTGGGGCTTTCTGACTCTTCTACCCACATAGGCTACCTCTCTCCTCACCACATTTCCTAAAATAGGAGTCTCACTTCCATCAATTTTCCTTTCAATTCTCCAATAGTCATCCTCTCACTCACCCTTTCAAATCTCGTCAGTCCTAAAGACCACCTAAGCATTTTCTTCCTGCCCTTTTGTAGTTGTCACAGTCTCCATCCCATACAGAATTGCTGGTTTCAAAATTGTCTCATACATTTTACCTTCACCTTGTCTGGTACATTTCTGTCACATACACCAGTTATCTTTTTCCATGCACTCCATCCAACTTGATCCATTGTTTCACTTCTTTCTCAAATCCACCATCTGCCTAAATTAAATAATTTTTAAATTTATATATAAATAGCATATTATGTAAATTGTAGTTTCACACTGATAATGCATATTCACATACCGGATTGTGACAGCGATCACAACATTGTCATAATAAAACAAAATCTGAAATTTAAAAAAATTAAAAAGAAACGACCAACAAAAAATGTGACTTGGAAAAATTGAATAATAATTGTAAATGTTTTATTACATGGCAAACTATTAGTAAATAAATTATATTAGTGTATCAAAATTATATGAATATGTAATAATAGTGCTATTGTTCTATCAAATCTATGACACTATCCTCAGATTCAGTTTTTTGGCATAAGTACTACTACTATTTTCCATGTAATAAAAAACTTACTATTATTACAACCCAATTATTATAATTTTAACATGCTAATATTAATTACTAATATTTCCTAAAAATTCATAATTGTTACAATGCAACTTACCATGTGCCTTTAGAATTAGGTCATGTTTTGAACATAACAATCTATATGATGTAAATTATAAATAAATGGACCAATAGTCCACTAAAAACTAGGTCTGCCTGGATGGATCAATGGCCACTGCATTTTAAATATCATGACTAACTAAGTACTCAATAATATTTTAAAATTTTATTTTATTGTATACTTTGTTTATCAAATAGATTACAATAATCATAAAAAAGTCTGTTATTACATTTTAAAAAGGTAAAGAGTGGTGACTGGTGGAAGAATCATCTCTGATCTCTGGTTTGCTAATAACATTGCTGTTTTAATAGATAACATGAGTGCTGTGAAGCCAGCAGAAGAAGAGAACTAGTACTAAATGCCACAAAAACGAAATGGTTGGCCATTGGAGAAATGGCTATCAATGTCACTGTCACAGGTCAATTAGTCAAACACGTGGATGATTTTAAGTATTTGGGTTCAATAAAATAGAGAATGGAAACTGTAAGAAGGATATTTGTTTGAAGATAGCAATTGCAAAGAAAAGATACCTTTCCACCTAGAAAGATAGAGGCGTCGGGAAAGAGGTAAAGATGAGGTTTGGTAATGTTCTAGTGTGGCCTGTTCTGACTTATGGTGCTAAAACTTGGATGCTGAGGGCAGCAGATGTCAGAAGAATCAATGCAGAAGAAATGTGGGTTCCTTCATATCAACAAGAAGGACAGGCATACTTATATTAGTGCACTGAATGAACTGGAGGTAAAGCTGGAGCTGATGAGCTATAGCTATTGTTCCACCAATAGAAATATTTGACAGAACAATAATGTTTATTATTCCAACATTGATATTGTGGATATTGTTTAGTGATATAGCAAAACTACAATGTGCAGTTATACACTAATGATAAGTTAGTGCATTAAAAAATTTACTTATGTCAAAAACTGACCCTGATGATAGTTCCATGGATTTGATAGAACAATAGCATTTATATTTATTATGCCATCACAGAACAATAGTCACAATAACTATTATATTTCATCATATATGCAGAATGAAATCTTTACTTCAGCAAACATACAAAATTTAAAAATGATAACTAAAAATTTAAAATCTTGCAAGCCTTCGACAGTACTAATACCATAGAAATGAATATAATTTAGCCAAAAGATGTGTAAAAATATGGCTTCAACATAAAACAGCATCTTTTCAAGATCAAATCAAAACTATTTAATCATGTGCACCTATTCTACACCCTAACTGAAAAATGATAAGAGGCTTGATTCTCATTCAGATGAAAACAAGATTCTTGTTACATAAAATAAATACAGGGTTAATTTTAAGTAACGCCCGATTTTTAATAATAAAAGATTTATGGAATAATTCAATTTTTATTAGCATAAATAATGAATTAGAAAATAATAAAACAACATAAAAATAGTACAATATACAATATAGTACAATATTTAGTCTATTAATACAGCAGAATCATGTCTTATGTTGTTTTAACTGCTCCCCATCTACATCGGCACACATCTGGAGTCTGGTAGCTACGGAACGGCAGACCTTCTGACAAAGTTTTCAGTTGGCGGATTGTTAAGAGGCCTCCACCGTAAACTTTATCCTTCAAAACGTCCCAAATTGGGAGGTGAAAGATCTGGCGATCTTGGAGGCCATTCATCATAATACCAACTTATGAAATAAAAATCTGATTTTTGAGTTATGGGGATTTCACTTTAAACCAACAATATATATGTTTGGCATGGCATATTAAATACCTTATCAGAATTTAGAATTTAATTAGCTTTAAGATATAAAACAAAAATAGACTTATATTTTGAATTTATTAATGATATATGTACCTATATATGTCTAATTTGTTTAAGATTTTTAATACAACAAAATCAGAAGTTTTACAATGGATATGTTTTTATACTAAGGTTATTATAGAATTCGCTTTTTAATTATCTGGTACATACCTAGCCTACTAAAGGTTGTCGAGTAAAAAAGTATAAATTCATTATTTATGATTCAGTTATTGCAAAAGAACAAATAGTATATTTACAGATTAAAAAATCTCCTAACTGTTCAGATAGTAATGTTTAAAGCAGGTGATTTGATGAATGGAAACATTTTTAATTGTGAATTAATTTTATGAACAATATACTTTTATAATGTAAGATTTATTTATGTAGAACTTTTATTTTCTATATGAATAAATTATGTGCCACTAAATTAAGTATGTCTTTTATACAGGGTGTTCCAGCCGTTAATGGTAATAATCATTGTTATTTTATCCATGCTTATATTATTATGAAAATATTACAAAGTACTACAAGTATGGAACATATATTATCAAACACACACAATTAATAATCCAGATAAAAAAATCGATTATTTTGTTTAATATCACCAAAATAGCAGTGATAACATCCTAAACCTTAATATAACGACAAAAACATTCAACAATTATACCAAGGGCGAAAGTATGCTTAAACAAGAAAAAAGTAGTTAGCTCATGGAGATTTTTATTAATTAAATAGAAAAGACAGTTTTGAGTGTATTTCAATTATTTTATGGTGTGAGCTAACTCACTTTTTGCCATTTTTTGGCCAATAATATTATACATACATGTATATAGAAGTGGCAAAAATTTTATTCAGTGGTCATTCTGAAATAATATAGCACATTAACTAGACTTTTATCTATATTCATCTGGTTGGCTTTGTGGGGAGGGCTCCAACCTAACATATTTCCCATGGACCAATTTGGTTGAAATTTGGCAAATAAGAAGATTCTCAATTTATTAAAAAACAATATTGAACCATAGTTGAGTAGTGACTATTTGGCATTATCAAATTAAGACATAGTACATTTCTTATACTGCTTGCCAAAAAATCTGTTTTGGTCCTATTATAGCCATGTATTTGATGGCATTTCTATGGATATAAGTTCAATTTTAAATTTAAAAAATGCAATAATATACACTATTTTCCATAATAAATGACACAAACGCCGTTTAGTTAACTAAGCAATAGTTTCTCTGGTTCAATTTAGCACACCATACTAGTTTGTCTGGCGTGATTATAGAAGATGAACGCATGTCTATTTTTAGCCTTAGTGAATCATTGAATGACTGATATTATTGGCCTAAATTATCAGACGATTATTCGAGAAATTAGTTGAAGAAAAACTA
>JAUYWI010040007.1:0-31109 GCA_034780595.1 Parotoplana pacifica
ATTCAACTTGGCAAAAGTAACATTTACAAATAAGCTATAAATAATTTTATATTTTGCTTTGTTTTCATAAATTTTTATAGTCACTAAAACATTTTGAAAGATTAACATTTGAATTGCCACATATTTGCCCCATCAAATTTTCAAAAGATTGTTTTTGCAGTATAAATAAATTAAATTATTTTAAATTAATCTAAAACTATGTTTTCTTCTTTTATTTCAGTTTTTATAATTGCCTTCTATTGCCAACTTGTCTAGAATTTGTTTTAATCATGATAAGACTTTTTTACTAAGAAAAATATTACAATAAATTAACTATTTTTATTGCTGAGATGTTTAATATTAATGTCTTTTATAAAGTCCAAAAATCAATAATATTAAATATCTCAACAAAAATACTAATTACAAGGATGTCAATGCTGCCATTGGTGTAATTCTAAAATATAATTGTTGGTAACTAAATGGAAACTTTACCAATTCTAAACTGGTCCTACCACATTGAAACTTATCAACTATAGGGACCAGACTAGTTTTGAACTGCTCTGACGAATTAAGAACCTATAAAATACATAGATGAATTGAAAAAATAGCATCTTGCTAGATACATAATAAAAACTTTTTAAAATACATACTAATATGAGACTTGCATTCTATGAATATAGCCACTTTTTATTATTGAAAAATAAATGAAACTTTTATTAAAATTTCTCATTCAAATTTAATTAAATGTTTCAAAATAAACTGTTATGAAATTGCAGATCTACCAAAAAATGTTCTCTAATTTAAGAATATGAATTTTAAAGGAACTTTTTTCTACATATAATTTCAAAACTGAAAATTTTCAAACTTTTGACCTTTTGAATGTCTTCCATCAATGAAATTATTAGTCAATGTTTATGTATTACCTAGTATAAAAAAGTAGAATTTAAACTTTATTTATCATACTTGATTAACATTCTTTTGTTAGTATAAAAAGTGGTGCTATTAGTATGCCATTTTAGCTTTTTATAAATCCCACTATACTAGAAGAAATGCATAAGTTCATATCCTTAAATAAGATCTAGTATTTTAAAGGGTCAATTCATCACAACTATACCCTTAAATGAGCACTTATTTTAGTGTTTTGAGTTTAGACACTTTTTGATGTTTTTATTCATTTAACCATTCTGAGGTCCAAATAAATATTAATTTGCCATTCATGGTTCTTATTTATTCCTTCCAATACTTTTGGAATACTATTTAACTCAAAAATGGTAATACTGAGAAAAATATAGTTGTAAAGTGGAATGATTGCTTTTAAAATTTACAAAAAGTCAAAACTAAAATATTATAAATTATTTACTACTTAATGTTAGTCACCATGATCTTCGATAATATAATACAATAGAAATAAAATTAGACTAAAGATTAAAAATATATTTCGCCAAAGGCCTTATCAATATATTTAACAATGAATTGTCGACTTAAAATTTAAATTTATTCATTGTTAAATATATTGATAAGCCTTTGGCAAAATATCTAATTAACATTATATTTTTTATCTTTTGTCTAATTTTATTTCTATTATATTATATTTACTACTTGATTATGATATAACATGGTTCAGATCAATTTATGTCATCAGACTGTTGTATACAATAAAGTGAATACAATGCAACTATTTAAAATAACTTTAAATAATATGAGTGACCTGAGTTATACACAGATGTATTGAGGGTAGGATTACTATATTTAATATAGAGACATTCTTTAATCAATAATCCTGGATAGTTAGCATGGTTAATTAGACAAAAATTATTTAATTTGCACAATTATACATTAAACTATGATTGAAAATTATTGAGTTACTACTGAAATGTTTGAAATATGAGAAAATAGGTGTCATTTGGTTTTACCAATATAAAAGCTATTATTTGCTGAAAAAATAAATTTATAAATGATATTTGAATTCAGAGCAAAACAACAAGTATCATTTATAGAAAAATAATTAGAAACTTTGAAAATATTAAAAAGAAATTTACAATTAATATTGTATTGTTTAGTTAAACATAAAATTTTGATTTAAATATGTCATTAGTTTAAAACAAAAGTAAGGTACATTCAAAATGTATGAATTAGAAGGGTCATTCTTAGAAGAAATGTTATTAATATTCAATATTTTTTATAAAGAAATGATTTGACAAGAGACCAAAATAAATTAGATGGATAACCATTACAAGTAAACATTTTATACAGAGTCAAAATATGTTGATGCAAAGGGATCCAAGAGGAACAAACTAAAAGCATGATTTAAAATACATTTAATTAAACCAATTTTGAAGGAAAGAGGACAGAAATCATTGGAATAAAGAGTTAAATTTGTCAGTTTGAAGCAAACATTAGAATAAAACTTATTATTAATAATGGAAATAGAAAAAGGGAATAGTGCTAGAGCTGTCTTCCATTGGGGATTTAAGGTCACTATGTTGAGAAAGTGGATGCCATAGAATTGAACCTGCCTAATAACTGATTTGGCAGAACACTATAGATAGATAGATGTTGATATATAATAAATGTCAAATATCAATATTATGAAACACAGAAAAATGTCATCAATATAACAGCTGTAAAAAACATGTTTAGTATGGAATGATTTCAAAAATCTATTTTCTAAATGTGCCATGCACAGATTAGACAACTAAATCAAAGGTCCTCCCCTCCCATGCTAACATCAACAAATTGCTTGTACAGTTCATTGTTAAAACTAGAAGTATGTATAGTAGAATTGTAATTGTCCATGTAAATTACATAATTTTTTTGTAATTGACTATGTTAAATATCCTTAAAAAATTATCAATTTAAGAATGTTTCCATATTCAATGTAGTAATTCTACCCTCAACACATCTGTATATATCTCAGGTCACTCATATTATTTAAAGTTATTTTCATTGATTGTATTGTATTTTTCCACAACACTTTATTGTACATAAATGTATACTTTGGTATAAATTCTTCACTTTCTTTGATGAGGCAGAATTATCTGTGAAATATGTTACATTTTAATCAGTTAAAAAATATTTTATGTTTCATGTTTTATGGATTTTAAAAATAGATACTGTAGAACCATCAAAGTGTTTAAAGTTGAAATTCAATTTGCACAATTCGATTTGTGTAAAAAAGGCAATGAATCTGCAGTTTGATATAAATTTCATAGTTCCAAATAGTACATTATATTTTGTTACTTGTGATACCAGAAACAGTGGACATCAAATTAATTTGACTAGTCTAAGGGTAGAGGACCCACTTCGAACAAATACAATTTTGACTTGGTTGCTAAGTACCTCAGAGAAATAATAATAAAACTTGTTATAGGAGCGCAACCTCTACAAGTTGCACATAGTCAAAATATGAAACCACAAAATTCCATTTTTAAAACTACATTTTAATTTATACCATAATGAATTGCATATTTGATGGTGGTGTGAAGAAAGAACCCCTACTAGCAACATATGATTTGGACAAGCATGCTAAGAACATTAAACAACAAACTGGTGCAATAGAATAGCCTCTACAAACTAATAAAGGTAAAAAAATCAATTTTTAAATATTTTTTTAAAATTGGTATTGAAGTTTTTGGACAATTTATACCTTCTGAAGCAATTGCTATTGAACATGGCGGTGATTAGGGCGAGCCTACACTTTTACATGAATGTGGGGCCTAAGTGGCAGTATCAAATTTGGACATGGGTGGTTTTGACATCAACTTTTTTGAATAGTGTATCAAATTAGTTTTTATCTAATTGATATAGATAAACTACTAGCATCTCAAACATCAGATTTTTGACCTGACTGACTAGAGTTATTCTAGATTTTGAAGGGAGTGTGGCACAGTTGCATGGTGAACTCGGATCAGCCTGGGAACCTCATCCATATGTCCTCATTGCATTGATGGGGATGAGAACTAGCCCTTCAGATGTAGTGTTTTGTAAGGCTTGTCCACATCTGCCTACCATCTCAGGGGGGATGGCTACTATGATGGGGTTGCCAACCTGAATTGAACTGCCATAACTTGGTAATACACAATTTTGACATGGGTACTCTAAGGATCAAAGACCATCATTTGAAACTATGATTAAATGAATCAGTTTTACATCTAGCTGGTTTTTTAATGAATTTATATGTTTTGTTGATATGCAATATTGTTTGATGTACCTAGTAACAGTAGCTAAATATTAAAGTTGCTTAAAATCCACTATGTGTAATAACAGAAATTGAGGAGATTTTAGTGATTTTCTTAGCAGTCAGTTTAGTGGTTAAACTACAAGTATTTCTTTTATGGTTGCTTATGTCTTTTATTTGTTAATATGGGAGGGACATGCATAGGAATAGAAGTTCTGTACTTTAACAGAATCCTCTTGGAGAATGGATAGGGCAGGGTCTTGCTCAGAGCTTAACTTACTTGGACCTGAATGTGATTCTTGTTTTCATCATTATATTGATTATGTTGGCCCTTGTAGCATTTCAGAATTTTCTGTCCTTCTATTTATTGTTATCTTCTTATTGTTAACAAAATGGGTTAGTAAAAGTCAATGTGTATGAAACCTTGACATAATATTTACCTTTTGTCCAAGCTAAGCCAAAACAATTATTTATGGTATGCATAAGATGGCTACTATACATGTATAAACATATAATTTATGTTATACAATATTTAAAGTACATAATAATCAGTTATGCAATTTATAAATATGTTAAGTAGTAGCATGCAATAATAATGTTTAATCCAATCACCACTCAGAAATGTTATAAAATGTTGATATAAAAATCACTATTCCAGGAGTCCAGGACAGAGATACAGAAGTCTTATTTAGCTTGATATTTATAATTATATGGAAAATAATAATAATTTTCATTTTGTGTAAGTAGCAATTGATTTATTCGAATAGTACACTTTACCCATCAAATAATTACAACTGATTCGGTTTAGTTAAATTTTGTTTTCATACATTTTTTTATTTTGATCATTCACTTCCCAATTTATATATTATTTTAGCTTCATATTTTGGGCAGAGTTTTCTTACATCTCCATTAAAAAATGACAGCATTCTGACTGATATTCGACTACAGTTAAAGACAGGAAGACCAGATGGAATTTTCTTTTTGGCAGCAGGAGCTACAGATTATTTGGTACTTAGATTGGAAGCTGGCCGGATTGTAGTGCAATTGGATTTAGGCTCAGGAATGTCTAGTGTTGCTTCTGATTCCAAGGTGAGCCTTATGTGGTTTTTAGACGTATTTCAAAAGTGTGTTTGTAGCTCTGTATTCCATTTTACATTAATAATTAATTTAAAAACTATAGGTAAATTGTATGTGTTGCATTTTTTAAAATAGGAATCTAGATAGTTGAATCCGGAATTCAAATTTAAAGAATAGTATATGTAGCTTTCAATAGATTTATTATAAAGGTTAATTGGAAATTTTATATATAAGTATTATTTAACTATTAATATACTCTAATTAGGCCGCTTTATCTTTTTTTTCTTAGAATCGTTTTGATGATCTTAAGTGGCATTCGGTTTATCTTCGTCGTCACCGTCGACAGGTGACTTTAATTCTTGATGGCGACAGCAACAAACAATCGACTTTCCTCAGTGTTGGGCGTCTTGACACATTAAATGTTCATCGAGTATTTCTTGGAGGGGTTCCGCCAAATCATGAGTTAGCTCATGTTCCAGGAGTGGTACCTCAAGGAAATTACTATAGAGGTTGCTTGCGATATCCAGCTTTTAATGGCAAATTTTTATTTGAATTGAAAAATGTTTTCAAATATAATGTGAGTGAAGAAAGTAATTTTTATTCTTATATCTGTTTTTTTATATAAAGTTTAAATTGTTTTAATTTTATTAACGATGTCCCTTTTCTTTAAGCATCCATGATCGATACCTTAGTTTTATTTTTTTGGAATACCGCCTACTCTTTTTATATAATTTTGCTAATTAGTCAAAATAGATCCTAATATTGATAAATTCTTTATTTTTACGTCAACAATTTGCTTTATGAAATTATTCATTTTGCCATTTTTCAGTCTGAAGATAATTGCTCCAGAGATTTTGATGCCAGTCGATATGTACCAATTGGTTTCAACGGGAAATCGTCTTTTTTAATTTATTCGAATAAGACCTTATCCACGTCATTAGTATTCCGTTTAAAAACTCGATCACAAGATGCATTTTTGTTACATTTTTATACTCATCGAAGACCAATAACCACAAATAGCAAGACTACAATACACCAAGGTCTTTCGAGATTGATGCGACCTCTAAAGTTTCCTATGGCTAAAACAAAAGCATATGTCACTTTTAAAATCCTTGATGGCATATTGAAAATCATTTTGGTCCTTGGTTCTGGTAAAAATCAGAATATTAATCTGTACTCTGCTAACCGTGTCAATGATGGCATCTGGCACCAAGTCACGTTAATATTGTCACCCAATCGGATCATGTTGAAACTGGATGACGATCGTGACATTATAAAATACACTTCAAATTCACTAGAATTCAAATTTGGTCCTCATTTACTAATGGGTGGCAGAGATCCGACGCAGAATTTCTCTTCCCGGCTTGGTAGCATTCTTCCATTGGAAGGTTGTATTAGTGATATGCATATTAATGGGCAGCTTATTGGTATACCTGATATCTCTCTAAGTCATAAATTGGAAAACGATTGTAACTGGACCTATCCTTGCTCTCAGAATCCCTGCATAAAGTCTGCCACGTGTATTGAAACGCCTAAAAGTAGCAGTATACAGTGTCAGTGTGACCATTCGCCGTCATCTTCACCTTTGACAGCACCATCTTGTTTTAAAGATAAATGGCGATCGACTCCACAAGACAATAGTTCTAGATATAATAGTACTTCTGACCCAGTACGCCCTATGCCTCTATTTGTCCAGGAAGGCGGTTCAGTTCCTTTGTCTACTTCTCAAATTAATCTCACCTTTCCTCTTACGGATTATGCGTTAATGCGAAGCCAGGTTTTATTTCGAATTTTGCCATCATTGGTCCATGGAAAATTATCGTTAGGTCGTCCTAGTAACCCTCTTACTAATTATGAAGCATTTTCTTTGAGTGACTTAATGACATCTCTTATTATATACAGTCATGATGGGTCCGAACAAGCCACAGATACACTGATACTTAGATTAGAAGTTAACGCCGCTATGCCTAAAAGAATACCTCTATATATTCGTCGTGCTTATCCGATGGTAATTCATATAGTTGTGCAACCAATTAATGATCATCCTCTTTTTCATTTAAGTAAGGGCAGACGATTTGCTGTGACTAAAGATCAGCTTCAGTTTGTTCTTACTTCCGATCATCTCCAATGTTCCGATAGTGATCATCCATCTCGCCAGCTTTGGTGGACAGTTCATAATCGAATTAACAATCAAAATGGTGCTGGAACATTCCAACTTCGTCGTGTAAACAAAACACTTCCTGTGCGATTTACTCAATATGACATTGATAGGAAACAAGTACGCTTTGTAGTTCAAAAGGGAAATCCAGGATCAGTATCACGCTTCCAGTTATCCTGTTCTGATTCTCTCGGAGCTACCACAAGTCCTGTAGACATTGAATTTTATGTCGTTAATCTTACGCTAACAGTCCGTCGAAACTCTGGTATTTGGTTGCGTCCGACAGACGAGGTTATAGTTTCTCAATTTAACCTAAGCATAACCTTTTCAAATAAACGGCAAAATGGTGGGTCATTTATTGATTTTAATTTAATTCAGCATCCTAAGTATGGTGTTTTTCAGAGGCTTGAATCTAATACATTACCTGCTGAATGGAAAAGTGTAACGTCATTTACACAAGATGAGGTCGACAACAATCGGATAAAATATATGGGAACGTATCTTCAACCGCGACATTCAACCTCATTTGAAGATCCTGTGCTATTTAATGTTTCGATTAAGGGTGAATCGTATTGGGAAGAGGTCAACTTCGCCATTCATTATTCAAGAATTCTTATAAATATTCAACGCAATAGACGACTGTTGATTCATGGAGAGATAAATACAAGACAAAGGATATCGCGAAGTCAACTACTGGTCAATACTAATTTACGTGATCCACCATCCAAAATCATTTATATTGTCACTTCAGTACCAGAACATGGCAATATATTTTTACAGTCAACTGTTTCTTCAAAACGCAAATTTTTGGGACTTAAAACACGGTTTACTCAACAAGATATTAATAACGGTCATTTCTTTTACATTTTCCGTCGTGTTATTGAGCAAGAGGTTAAAGATCGATTTCAATTTAAAATCTATGTCACAGGAGCAAAGAGCAGCAATCATGACTTTGTCATCATCTATAGTCCGCAACGTTTACCGGATTTTAAACTTATCAACAGAGGCATTCAGAAAGTTAATGAAGGAGGCTCCGCATATATTTCAACAAGTGAGCTAGACATTGAATCAGTTAATTATAAAGATTGTGTGTTTAAAATTTTGACATTACCATCACATGGGTGGTTGGATAATACTGAAGTAGAAAACCATAATAATGCAGGTAAATCATCATTTCGTTCATTTACTTATGCTCAACTGGAAGCTTCAACACTTCGTTATAATCACAATGGCAGCGAAACTACCAATGATTTCTTTCGTTTCAAAGTCACTTGTCGGCTAAATAATCAAATTGCGAATATAACTACCACAGCCAGTAATCCAGCATTTATTTCTTTAACAGAAAACTTTGATGTTGAGATTCAACCAGTAAATGATAATGCCCCTGTAAGAATTATTGATCAAACGGTTTATGTCTCCAAATTGAACCAGTCTGTCATCCTAACTGGTCATGAAATCAAATTTGCCGATCCGGATCTTGACTACGATACGAACATGTTGACCTATCGATGGATTTCAGGAGCTCAGACATACTCCCGACAGAACAGTAATAACGGGACATTTATCAATGCTCATAATTCACGTTTAATAATCTACGAGTTTACACAAGGTGATCTGCTTCAAGGAAGGGTGGCTTATATTCATCGGGGGGATCCTCTGACCAAAATTGTACTGGAAATATCGGATGGCAAATTTACTACTAACACACTATTGACAGTCAATGTTAGTTCTCCTTACATCTCTGTAGAGAATCGTATATCAGCTGCCATACCGCGTAACACAACGTTTTTGGTCTACTTTGGTATAACATTAAACGTAATTTTAAACCCTAAGCATATCATGGTACATATTCAAAATCCACCTCGATTTGGCAGGATTATTGTTGCAAATGGAAGCAATTTAGCTTCTTTTAAGAAGAATGTCAATGATTTTACATATGATGATATTCTGAATTATCGATGTTACTATCAACACAATGGAAGTCGTTCAAAGAGCGATAAGTTTCTACTGAACATTAAAGACAAGACATCTCAGTCCATCAAAACTGTAGTTCATTTTGACTTAGTGGTTTGGCACTACAATTTGTGTACAGTGAAGATTATTAGGAACCGAATTCTGATAGGGCCATTATCAGAGACTCTGCGGATTGATACAAATATTCTTTTGGCTGACAGTGATTCAACACAAGTAGTATTTAAAGTAATTGAGGTGAGTACGAAATGAACTAGTTTTTATTGTGATTAATACGAAAAGTGACAAAATATTAAAATCCTGTGTATTAATAAACATTAAATTCTTCTAATAATTTTTGCCTCTGATTAGTAATCTTCTGAGCCATTTGAGAACTGTGATATTTTCATAGTAACAAATTGTACTGTAGGAGAAGAATGGGAAATTTTGACCATTTAATGCCTCATGATCACAAAGGGGGTAACAAACCCCTTGACGAAAATTATAAACTGCTTGAAATCGCTTTAACTGATTCGAATGAAATTCGACCTTAGTTTGTGATTATTTTTTTGTTTTTTTATTTAAAACTCTTGGTCTTTGACCTCCCCCCCTACAAATCACATGACGGTCCTCAAATCTCGTAGTTGGACCAAAATGACAAAACGTAGTTTTTACAAAATAAAAATCGATTCTGATATCACAAAATGATAAAATTTTCTTCTTTTTGCCTCGTCGTCCTTGGGATAGGGGGCCATGACATATTATAAAACTACATATATGCTATTAGTAGACCAATTACTTAATCCCAGACCTATTTTAGTCGCCTTCTCGTGGCTCGATAATTTTGACTCAGTCTACTTTTGTGACCAATCACGTGATTCAATTTCGGCAATCAGATCTTCAACATGGCCGGTTGTTCTATCGTCCCTTCAGACCAGCTCAAAGCAAGCCGGACTTCTTCCGTGTTATTGCCTATGCTTGTGGTGTTGCATCCTCAAATGTGACAACTGTGTATATAACATTCAGGGAGCAAAATATGATTTTAACAGTAAGTATTCAACAGTTTGTACTGAGGAACATTGACCTCAAAGTGTAGAATAGTATATTCAAATGGTTTAAACAAACCTTTGATACTTTTGTTGTGGTTGGAAAATCTCTGATAATAATACTTTTGTTTGCCGCTAATTTAAGGCCGATTTTAAAATCCATTTTTTATATCTCTTAAACTACAGATTTAATTGATTTTGAAATTTGGAGCATTGATTTCAACTATTAAGAGAAACCTACTTTTAGCATTTTAAAGTCATAGTCACGTGACCTTTTGTTTGGACAGCTCTAAACGCCAAAAATATCAATTTTGAAAGGAATAGAACTGAGCTATATATAATAAGAATATTTGATATTCAAATACTATTTATCTACTTTCAATTAACTTTAAACACTGTGTTAGATTTATTTGAATTTGAGCTTTTATTGATTTTTCACATTTAGGCTTATAATTCTAATTTTTATTATCTTTTAAACAAAAAAGGATTTTGTAATTACGTCTTTCTTGATACTGAGATATTTAATATTATTGACTTTTTAATAGTGTGTGTAATTTAACTACTGAAAATTTAATATCTTAGAATAAAAATAGATATTTCCAAAATTCTTTTTTTCTTGGAAGGTGTATATCTATCATCAGAGTGGAGTTATACTCCTAAATGTGATAAATCAATAATTGTCGGCCCTATGATATAGGTCAAATTCAAGGAGATCTAGCAGTGTCGTGGAGGTGGAGGGAGTGCACTATCACAGTCGATTGTGCTGACATATTTATACTCATAATATTTACCCGTACATGTACTTTTCCTAAAACTTAATCCATTACTAGACTTTCTCTATAACTTTTAACAAAAACAATAAAGGTTCAAATGTTAGTTATTGTTTCATTAATTTCTTCAGATTCACCAAAACTGAGTATTTTTTATTTAATTATACATAAGTAGATCTTGAAACGCCTTTATTTGAAATTTGTGCAAGCTTGTGTTTAAATTTTATATTAATATCGAAGTGAATAATTGAAGATTTCAATTTATCGATTTCATTTATTTTCAACTTTGAGGATTTTATTATTTAAGTCCTAAATCGAACCCTGTGCACCTCTCGCTATGTTGCTATGTACTTTACTTTTATATTTCAATTTAATCACATTAGAACATTTAGCTCTGCGCGGCCGCCATGAAACGTAATTACAGTACTTGAATATAGAACTAGATATTTTTGTTTGTTGCCTGATGGTTTTTTCATGTTGTTTCTATTTTGGCTTTGTTTTTGTTTAAAACAACTATAAAATTTATTGATTATTCCACTTGATTACCATCTACCTATGAACGTGTGCGACTGTGCTAGCAAGCCAACAACTAGATAAAAATTTATTTCTTTAAATGTGTGATTACTATGTATATTATATTTTCCTATTCACAACAATCTCGCTGACTAATATTTCATAAGTTTATATAAATTAATTGGTTTTCAAATAAATGTTATACATACGCAAGTTTTACGGAAATTTTGAATGCAAATGATCAGATGTTTCAATCGACAGCTTGGTTTCAAGTGGCAAAAGCAATATTAGGTGTCTATTATCAATTTTCTACCTTCAGGATACATTTAATTTGTCAATCATATTATACCTACTTTGTTTTAGTTTTCTGTTTGAGCCCATTAATAAAGTGAGCTAATAGTTTAATTAGACTAAACAAATCTTGAGTGGCCATTCCCACTCTTCCATACCCACTAACTTCTCTCGTCTTAGCTCTTTTTGTATTAAATTTTGTATGCATTTAAATTCAAAATTTATATTTCAATTGTCAAAAATTAACTTTTTAGAATTATGTACATCATGTAGATTAGGCCTTTAACAATATTGTCAGTCCAGAAACGTTCTTCCAGCTAGGAATTTTTTATTTTTTGAACAGTGAGACCGCTCTTGTTCTGGACTGGAGTATTTTTACATTGGCAGCTCATGGATATTTTACATTGCTGCCAGTGCTACTTCCTATTAATTACCACCACCATGGCTCGAAAGGTGGCCTGGGCACTCTGTGCTGGAACGTAGGTACCATATTCAAGCTCAACAGCAGAGATAGCTCACTTAAAACAGCAATTGTTGACATGGGAATCAAACTATAAATATAAGACTTCACTGTAGTTGTTCTAAAAAAATCCTTGGTAAGGCTGCATGTCTACTGATCATTGGTACCTTATTGAGCTTGTTTTCTTCCAAATGGTGGACTTTTTCTAACCACATGCCAAAAATAAGCATAGAAAATATAGTCAATATAGAGATGAAAATTATATCGGAATGGTAAGGAAAAAATGACTTGCCTTTTTGTTCTATTTTAAGACACTCGTATTCATTCTATATTATTATCCATTTTCTTAGAATAAAATTTCTGTCTCCTTTACGTTTATTCTCTGGTTTTTAAACTGTGCTCTGCAAATGAAATAAAGATCTACATTTAAAATGCTTATGTGTATTCGATATTTTTTTTAACTATTTTAAATCGTCTATTGATGTTAAAAGTATTTATGTTTCTTAACTTTTGTTTTAGTATCGAAATTTAACTGTTGTTTCTCGTGAACGTGTGAGTCTTAATTTTGCCAAGTTTCGTCTACCAGTCAAGATTGCGGATGTTTCTGAATATTCAGTTCTTTTTGAATTGATAGATTCACCATCATATGGATTTGTCTTTTCTAGCAAGTAAGATATTTATTTATATAGATAATCGACAAAAAATACAAATTAATTAATTACTTATCGTTATATTTAGGGTTAGCCTTTATCAAATAAGAATAATTAAAAATCGAAAAATTCATTAGGCTCTTTTGATCAATTTTCAGGCTCCCACTTTTTGCACACAAATGAATTTGATTGCGTCCTCATGTTACCCTTAATAAAATACAAAAGATGAATCAAGAAGGATAAATATTGTCTGAAAAAGTAATATCAAAAATTATATATGAGTCTGTCTAAATATAATGTTAATTTGTTAATGAGTTCTCCTTTGCTGTCAATAGTTAAATTTTAGATTTTGTAAGTATGTATAAAACATTTCAACATTGTCGAAGAACTAACTGCAGTTCTACTTGATTTGACCTCTCAATATTAGTTCCAATAAGTTAACTTTGTATTTTTTTTCTATTGAGGGTTTAGAAAAAATGTCGTTTTTGCCTTTAATGATAGATGCTAAGCTAAAAATGAGATCAGCAGCACAGAGAGATCCGACTCTTTATAAATTTTATGAGAATTTCGTAAATACCGAAATCTATGTTTACATTCTGGAGATGATTAGGACTTTGCGGAGATAGAAGAAAATGCAGTTCTTTGGGGCATAACTATTTTACACCTTAAAATTTATAGATGTCAATTGACATTCTAAAAATAAACAATGGTAATTGAAATCGAAAATAGATTTATTTTATAGAAATTTGGAAATCAATACTCTTAGTTGAACACCCACAGAATTTGCCATATATAAGTATTTTTATTTTTGTTAAAATGTGTATATTTAACGACTAAAAGATACCTTTAATATTGAAATGAAAAACTTTAATGATTAGTAGGTACTCATCTTTGCCAACCTCATATGCATGCTACTATTTATGTCCCTCAACATAATGAGAAGACAACAGAATGGCCTTTAGGTTACCTATATTTATCTGGACCAGGAAACAGTTCTTAGCTAGTTGATTAAGGTCGATACACAAAATAGCATTTAAGGAAACTTTTGTGAAATAAATACTCCTCATGCAAAACCACTTTGTACTTTACAGGCGATTTTCATAATCTCTGAACTTTAACTTGAATACAAAATTTTAACTGATATATTCATTACTGAAAATCACAATTTCAAGAATCGTAAGACCATTGTATTCAAGTTAAAGCTCAGGTTTAATTAATTAGCTTAATTGCAGTTGTAAAATGCTTAGTGCATCAGAGATGCTCTAACTAGTCAAGAAATTTCAAAAATTATGTATAAACTGTTTCTTTTTTTAAGCCCTCTTATTGTTCCATATAAAAAATATACAAAACTGAACATCTGGGCCGAAACATCATAGGGCGTAACCTATAATTATATTCTATAGGTATGCTAATTTATAATTCATCAGTAAAAACTACAAAAAAATTCCTCACACTTTAGTAATAAAACAAATAATGTAATTTGATTTACTGTTTTGATATTTTCTAAATAAATAAAATAATTGTTGATACGAATATACATTAGTTCAGAGGATTTGACAGGTAGTATATTCACAATTGTATTTTTTAAAATAAATAAATGAGCTCCGCCACCACTATATTTGGTCTATCATTTTATACACAAGTAAAAGTGGATTTGGATTATGCTTGTATGATCTTAGCGTGTAAGCTAAATATAGAAAACATTATTTTTTGTAAACAATTTGTTTCAGTAGTTATGTAAAATAAATTGATTTAAGATGAATTATGTCCCCGTTTGTGATTTAGTCCTATCTTTATTTCAGGTTGAACCGTAGTGTCACTATATTTACTTATAAAGATATTCTGGATGACACCATCTATTATCGACATGTAATGAATACGAATAATGACCGTGATATGCTGAGGGTAAGTGATCGTTTACCTTATTCTCTTACTTTTAGGAAGGTAATACGAGAATATTTCTGTCCCATTTTGATGTTTAAACGACAAGTAAGTTACTTTTATAAAATTGGCGTCCTGTAACTTATTTTAAATTTGGTGATTACTTTTGTTTTTGGCTAACTATAAAATCAGAGATTGGATGTTTTTTTAATAAAGTGACAAGATGTAATTCCGGATGCAAGTAGCGAATATTTAAAGTAGCTACCTATGTAAGTTTCAGTAAAATTAAGTACATTTTTGTTGATATTTTTAAAAGACTACTGATTTTGCTTATTTTGCATGTAACAGTTCTTATAATTAGCTACGATACCAATAGTATTTCTTTTTAACGTTTTAAAAAAACTAGAGATCAAAAAGATGTATTTTGTTTTAAGTGTAAACATTGCTTTTAACCAAACAGGCTATATCGACATTCAAATTGTAAAACGACAATTTGGGGTCAATTTTTTTATTCGGTAGTTTTGCATGTTTTTTATTTGATTAAAATTCTAGATGTACTCGATGTTGTTTAAGTAGGTGGTTTATATAAGAATATTATCGATTATATTTTATAATATTTTAATATTGTAATTAAAACTTTTATTTTCAGTATATATGTAGTTGAGGTAATATCAGCTATGGCTCAATAGATAATTGATCACTAAATAAGATATTAATAAAAATAACAAGTAGAAATTAAAATGTTTAGTGGAAGTAGGCACCTAGAAACAATTAGAAGCTATGTATCTACAATACGTATATTAAGTGTGACTTTAAACATCTGTGAATTAATCTGGTTTCAATATTTAATTATTTATGAATATGTAGACAGTAAATTTTTGTAAGTGATCCTGTAAACTTTCGTTCTAGCTAAGCAGGTTGGGGTGAACCAGACATTGTATCTATTTTTAATATACTTTGGGTTATAGGCATCTTTGAATCTATCCCATCCGGGTGAAACTTAAAGAAATATAGTTGGCATTTTGGCATTTTTACCTTTTAACCCTTATGAGATTAATTAAACCAAATCAAAGTTCTAGCTAATATCCTTCATTAAATAATAGCATTTTATACCACAACAGAAAATCTATTGTAGACTGTGTTGATTTAAAACATTCAATGCACAATAGAACAGCCCCAAATATTCAATTTAAATATGTTATTTAAAAAAGGATATATTTTGTAGTATTTGCTAGCATAATGATCCAATCGCTGTTAGTAGGTACCTTCCTAAGTGAATGTAACAAACTCTACATATGTCTTCATTTAATTCTGGATCATCAAGTGAGATCAGCATCTGTGTTCAATTTGCTTAGTAAGCTAGTTTTGAAGTGCAAGTAGGTACTAAAAGTGCATTTTTTTAATTTTTGATAAATAGTAAACTATTTAATAATGTTTTTTTGCCGATTTATTCTTCTTGTGTTTTTCTGTTACAATTTAATTCATTAACGAGTTTTTACTACGACTTAATTTAGTTGACCAAAACTCAAACATACTAATGAAAAATATCACTCAACAAATTAACCTTTATTTGAAGCAAATATTGTATTAATTTATGCCATTTAGTGTATTATTATCACAGATTTCAATTATACTACTACTATAACGTCTTTGATTATTATACACTAAATGGCATAAATTTTGCAACTAAATATTAACTAAAATTATGAATTTCACAAAATCACATCCAATGCTAGCTCTATGCACCCAGCCAGCAGTTCAATGTCTATGGTTAAAGATACCTAAAACAGTTATCTAGGTCATAGAGTATGATCTAGGTTTTAGTATCATTGATTTTCTGAAAAGTCAATATCTATTGGTTGCAAATTCATTTTATGTTGATTGTAGGTACAACGTTTACCGTATATACCTACTCACAGATAAGACGCACTTAAAAAACTATTTTTATAAAAGCAAATTAAGGGGTGCGTACTATATGCGGGTCACATGTTTATTTTAGCCGTAAAGCTAGGTAACTAGGTATTGATTTTCGAAAATTTGTAGCTTTATGAACAGAATTAAGTAGGTAGGTAACTAATTTTTATCTCTATGAGTAGAAGTACCAATTTAAATTATTTATTGGTATTTCATCATCAGTACATCATTGCTAACAATTAAATAGGTACCTATGAATAAGCGAAAATCGTATACCAATTAGAAGCGAAGCAGACATGTTAGGGGATACCTTGAAGCGTGCATTCGAAAGTGGAAGAAAGATAGAGCTGATTTTATGGACCAACCGCGCCGAAAGGCACTTTAGTGAAAAAAGTCGACGAGCATCGTGCCTAGGTGTTATCTGTTTCGGCTCAGTGGGCTAAATTGCTTGTATTCGATGCCGCTATTCGCCAAATAATTTTTAAGCTTCACGAAATTGGCAGTGTTGCCATTCGTCCGGATTTTGTCCCGATATACCTCATTAGAAATCTAATTTTTATTATCTTAAAAATACAATAAAATTGGTGCCCCATAGGGGGTAAGACATATTTTGATAGAATGATAAAATTTATGTATTTATTACACTGACTTTATTAGTTCAATGAAAATGTAGCGCAAGGTGAAACAATCGAGAGTCACATATAGTTTTCATTCATTTCCAAGATTTTATGGAAGTGTGACCCTGTTTGAAAATGTTGTAAATAGGTACATAATTCATCTTATACATGAAAATGATTGTTTTTCTAATCAATGGAAAATATGGTGGTCCCCAGGCTGCAGAAAGGTGGGCGGGTGGCCTACTGCCGGAGTCCTCCTTGACTGCCAAGGACACGGACAGTCTCGGGCGGGCGCCTGGCATAAATAAAAGTTCATAAAATAACCCGAGGCCTATTTATGCTTAGCACAAGATTTAAGTGAAAAAATGGTAGAAACAACCAAATTGTACGTAGCCAGAATTAAATGCAATTTAAGAACATAAAATAAACATTTTTATTCCCAGCTATTCTTGCCCTTATACATATAAAATATGTTTTAAGGATTCTCCCTACGCATTATCAGGCACAAGTAAATTATCTTACCCAACCTCCCCCAAATGTATGCCTATACAACACATTATTATAACTCGTTTAAATGACTCTCAAAATATTTTTCGCGGGTGGCTCTGCGCCTCAACCCCTACCAGAGGTCCCCTGGACCCCTACAAGTCCGCGCCTCCGGCGTGGATTTATCACCTCATTCCCCATTTTTTTAAACGTCCGGATTTTAAACTTCACTATTATAGCAACACTGAATAGGGTGTCGCGTTTTATGAAGCGAAATAACTATTCTATTGACGTCGGACTAACATCTCAAAGATTACCCCGGCGATATTAAGGAAAAACAATCTGCAGTTTCAATGTTTTATTATCAATGAAAGGAACCAATTTCATTTTGATTTGAGTTTGATTCGGAATGCTGATCAAACACCTGTCTTTCTTGATATGCCAAGAAAACGAGATTGACGTGCATGTTAGCCGTAATGGCTGATGGAACTAAATTGCCTTCCTATCATATTTTGAAGAGGAAAACTGTGCCGAATGAAGAATGCCCAAAGGGCCTGATTGAGAGCGCAGAATAAAGAATGGATGGACAAGGAATTAGGTATTAGATTCCTATGCTTCTCATAAGTGTGCATCAGCAAAGAAAGAACTTGGAAATATCAATACCCATTTTTCAATTATCCCTGCTTAATATTGCTGCTTCAGCCATTTAAAGTTTCTCTAAAAACACTGTGGAGCAAGTGGATGATAGAATATCCGTACAAGATGATGTCAAGTGGTAGCATTTGCCGGCCTTCTTATTTGGTAGTTTATCAACGGGATCTAACAGCATGGGAATCAATTCCTCCAGATTGATCGTGAAAGCATTTAAAAAATGTTACATTTCAAATTGTGGATGGTTCTGAAGATGACGCGCTCTATGAAGAATATTTGCAAGAAGCCTCGAATGTTTTCAATGAGACAGCTGCCACCGACGATGAGACCACTTCTGGAGATGACGGAGAAAGTACAATGCTGATTTTGTATGCGAGATACCTGTGAGCGGAGTGAAATTGAGAAAAGTAAAAATTTGATTAAGCATAAAAGATTACCTAATAGGCCATTGTTAATATTTCATAAGAATTTAAATTAACCTTATGTGGTTACTTTGTTCATTGTACCTATATTGTGGATTTTTACATTTTGGTAGTGATCATGCATACCATTCTTATCATATTATAAATAGTTTTTTCAAGAAAAGTCTATTCTATGAAAAGTGAGGGTGCATCTTATTAATTTTTATCTATTTGTTTTCCAAAGGGGTGCGTAGCTGCGTACTATACGCTTGGTCGCCTTATCTGTGGGTTATACAGTAACTAATTTGACTTTAATATTGTTGCAATATTTATGCCAATTCGCTAAAACTGTTTATATTCTATGGCTAAATTAATATTTTTAAAACATTACAACCATGAAATTTTAACATACTAACAACTGTAGTTTTTAAAATAGTGCATTCTATACAGGTAATTAAATGTAATAATATGTGTTCATATACACGTTACATATTTCCCACGTAGTAAAAGCATTTCATTATGTGCCATCATGTATCCAATCAAATCAAATATAATTTGCTACTTATCTTTTTTTATAGAGAAGAAATAAAGAAATTAAATGTCAAACACTGGGTTTTACCATCATTGTAATCGTATACCTATATAATAATTTATATTTGTAGCTATCTAGCTAGGTATAACTACATAGATAGCAATCAAAACTCGGGGAGAAACAATACAGGTTGCAGCATGAAAATTTTCAATATTCAATATTTTGGGAAATAAATAATTAACTGACTGGCTATGGTAATCTACTTTGTGCATTGCAAGAAGTCTTATATAATATATTAATATCTGGTAATAATAATAATAACATATTTTAGAGATAGTATGCTTTATTTTAAAAATTCAAAATATTTTTAACAGTTTAAATTGTTTTTATTAAAACACGTTTTTTAAAAAGGTCAACTGACAAGATTAGTTTATTTTCAGTAATGTCATTTAAGTATCTCAGTTGTTTAGAATTTTCTTATAATTAAAATAGTTCAAGGAACTGTTGATATTAAATTTAATATACTTTGGTATATTTTAATTCTAGTTTGTTTTGGTTAACTATAGAAGATTTAATTGCACTTAGATACCTACTCTCTTGTTTGGTCAAAGTCAGTGTATTTTCTGAAGTAAAGTGATTTAGGGATACGTTCTGACGCCAAAAGACATGCTGACAAATGTAGCTATACGACTTAGATCTATATGAACTTGTAGAATATATTTTTGATGATTTTTTAACAGTTGTGTATTTCTGTAGGTATCTAAACTCTTTATAACACACCAATTCTAGAAATATTAGTACTTTATCTAACAATGTCAATTTACTTAATATTACACGAATTTTATAATTAACATTTGAAATAAATGCCATAACAATATCGACTTTAGTATACATATAATTTATATTAATTTAAAATTTTGGAAAATTCTTGTTAAAGTAGATGCTGCCTTGGTATTTATTAATCCTAAGATGTATTGCATTTTGGTGTCACACGTACCCTATGGATGGCAATAAATTCTGCTTCTTTTGTGACTTGTTCTATATATAGTTTGTAAACAGATTATCCGACAACTAAAAAAACTAATAGCAGAGGCTGTTCTATATTGGATAGCTTGGATATACATACAATTTGGACTAATTTGTAAGTTTGCCCATAGACTTCTAGAGGTCTAGATATCTATGGTTTGCCTAATAGAAGTTAGTAACAGTAGATGTTCTTACATTATATGAATATTTGATGTAATTTAAATAATATTTGTGTCATGTGCATACATAAAGCCTACATAATATGGTTTATCATTTTGTGCACTAGCTAATTTGGCTATTTTTTACATTTTATTGATAAGTTTGTTCATTTTGTTATTTGGCAAGTTATCTTTTTACAATAGTGTTTCATTAACTTTAAATGACAAACCTCAGATTATCTAGAACTTTAAATATACTGACTGCCTTTAGCGGCCTTTTTGGCTACCGAATACCAAAGACAAAACTTATTGTTTCATAAAAATCCGACGACAGTTCTAAAACAATAAGTTTTGACAAATTTGAACAAAATACTGTTCCTTTTTAGAAGTTCGGTCTACTGTTTCGACTTTGAAATTAGTGGATAATACTGTCACAAAGGATCTGTATTTTTTTAAATTGTCTAAACCCTTTTCATTTACCGGACACACAATGCGACTCGAAGAAAACTGATATTTAAAAAGTCAATGAAATTCAGGTTTTCTGACTCAACGGAATGGCATTGTGATCATGTATATAGAAAGTCGATGGAAAAATGATTTTCACGTTGAACAACACTATTATCGGCAAAACCTCCAGTGTCCTTTTCCATTCTTTTATGATTTGCTCTTATTGGGGGTCAAGTGTCAATGACCAAGATTTTCAATTTCTGTCTAAACTGTACAGAATACCGATTTCTAGTTTTAACAATAGAGATCGTGGAGAAATGGAAGTTACCTATGGTTTTAACCCATTAGGATAGCTTACACTTTTAGTTTTTGTGTAATTTGATAGGAATAATTAAAAACAAATTTGATACCAGTTTTGACATCATTTTAGATATATTTATACGAAGTTTTTTATGCGAAGTTTGACTTCTATGTTTCCTGCTTCGTAGTAGTGAATATAGAATTGCCTAAAACATAAAAACTCTTGTAATACATAATTGTCTTGTAATAAAGAAATAATTACAAACTAAACATAAAATCCTTATAAATTATTTCAGATATGCCGACGATAGTACCCCTATCATTATAGATATTCAACATTTTCTTTATAATTTGTAGAATGAATCTTTACTGCAGCAAACATACAAAATTTAAAAAATAATAAATAAATCTGGCAAGCCTTCGACAGTACTAACATCATAGTAATGAATATAATTCAACCAAAAAATGTGTAAAAAATATATGGCTTCAACATGAAAACAACATCCTTTCAAGATCAAATCAAAACTATGTAATCGTGTGCATTTTGTTCTACACCCAAACTGAAGCATGATAAGATGGTCAGTTAAACTTGGTGATTGAAAATATTACCTAGTTCGTCCGAAAATTAAAATCTATAAAACAGTCCTGTCAGAAATGAAAAATATAAAGTTATTAAAATGCAAAATAATAATAAGAAATATGGTGCGGTAATTAGGACCCTTATTGGTGAGTTTAAGTGATAGAATGTGGGGTAACTATTTGACAATTATTACAAAATCTATCATTATTAGTTTGGTGATAAATTTGTTTGATGATGTAATTAAAGTGCTCATCATTAGCCAAAAAGAATAAAACAATTGGAGCAAATGTATGTAGTTTCAGAAAGACCATTAAAATTAAAATTATTTTAAGGAAAAGCTTCATGAACATCTTGTTGATCTGTAGTATCAAATAAATCATCTAAAGATTTTAATAAACTAATAACATCCTTTTTAAAACTTAACTTGATAGAATTATCTGAACTATAAGAGAAATAAATTTATTGTTGGAATTTAAATAACCAATATTAAGAAAGTTGAACTATGTATTACCTAAATTGGATAAACCTTTTGGAGGATTGTTACAAAAGCAACTATTAATAGTATCAGAATTAACAATAGTAACAGAATTTCTGGCATCATTATTATGAGGAATAGTAGGTATAATGAAAAGATTTGATAAATTCAGAATTCTTATTACCGTCTTAGAATCTGTAATATTAGGTATAGCGTCAAGAATGGATATTATTTCTGTGCATTATTTTCCTAAGTTTTCTTTTTAATATTTTCTATTTTAAGTTCGTCATGTATTTGTATCAAAATGGTGTAGTTTGGATAAAATTTTGGAAAGCAGACTGACAAATGTGGCACGTATAGTGTTGGTATTAGAAACACTGATTTAACCTCACAGGTTTTAAATTTCTGAACCAAACTAAGTGAAATTAAACTCCCAAGCTTTAAAATAAAAGGATCAACATACAGTCACACACACACAGAGAATGTGAAATACATATATTCTTGTATTTTGTGTTTATGTCTCACCTCCGTCTATAATTAAGATATGTTTGTTTCATTTATATAAAATTTATGAAATTCTAACACAAAAATCAAGCACAACAGCTACAAAAAACAACTTATAAATCAACTAGATATTAGGTATATAGAACAAAATTCTGGGTACAACTTTAATCGAATATTTATTATTGCCTAGACCCCAGCTGAGTTGGCCATGGACCATCTTTCGCCTCCTAGCAGGACGTTTTATTCCAGGGAAATGTGTCGTGTATCTGCACATCAGTTGACCATTACAAAATAGTGACATTAATTTGAATATGCGAAATAGCTAAAAGAATAATATTGAGCGTCACGATGATGCAGTTGATGATGATACGTTGTACAGCACAGAGATGAGAGAAGTCAAACTTTGAAATAATATGCAAAACTGTCACCCCATCCTATCAGCCGGGTCTGCGCCTGCATAGGTTACAAGTTACTAAATGCGTTTTCCTGTGTTTCTCATCATTGTACCTACAAAATTATATCCAGGGGGTATTTTTTATCATCAGCTGCAATTTACGATAACATGATTTAAAATAATATCAATTAGTATGCCTCTATTCACTAGTAAAATATTACTTTATGATTGTTTATAGATTGTTAGATACTGTTGAGACAATAAGTAGATGAAGTAAATTTTTCAATAAATTACAAACGCAAAAATTCGACCAAAACTACTTATTATGACAATATTATGTCGTAAAGGATCACACTATTTAACACATTTTTGTATAATGTGCAGTGGATGATAATCTTTGCATGTTACAAACTTAGATATATCTACTTGTTCGTTATTAAATAGATTTTTTCACCGACCAGGTTCTAATTATTTTCAAGTCAGTTGTTAATTTAGTATCCTGCCAACCCCGAGACTGCGAAAGACTGGCAGATGAAGTGGGGGTGCATCTCACTAGCTGGCTATGCTAGCACGCCTGTTTCTCCGGTATGGCATTTAGTAGTATCGCCTTAATTCTAAAGGACAGCTTTTGATCATACATAATTGGAAAATATCATATTTACGAAATATTTTTAAGTACATCTACATCAAGCGTACACACTGTGTATAAAAAGTGTGCGTATGTTTATGGCAGTACTAAATAGAATTGCTTACATTGTTTGTCGATTGAGTTTTCCTGTTCGGTGATCTGCTTAATCTTGATAAAGCTTTGCCTAAGATTCTAAAGCAATACCGCAGTTTATATAAATAACTGCCTACACATGTAGATTATGTATTCGCCGCACCATCCGTTGGCATGATGTCTGAAAATCGGATGTTGTATTTGACATAGATACAGAGTAATAAGGACCTGTAATAGACAGTTTTTCTTGTGATTATATTTGACATGTGACATTATTGCCAGTTCTTTGTGATTGCAAGTAATTTGTGCCATCGTTGACTGTTGCTGTGTTATTTTTGGGTTGGATCCCCATCTTTTAGCTTTGTTCTGTACCTACCTGTACTTATTTTTGAAATCATTTTTAATATTTCTTTTAGCTTACATTGCCTATTATACTCGTATATCTATATTGGGCAAAAAGCACAGATAACAATATTATGTGTAATCTTTTTTAAGTTGGTGCCTTAGTCATTTACCAATCATAAATCTTTGTCATTATCTACCTAACTTGCAGTACACCTCCTAGTTTTTGTAGGTAACACGTTCTTGCAACTGTTTAAAGAAGCTATGCAGTCTCATTATACAATAAATAAACGTGCCTGTCAACTTATTATATAAAATGACGCCTTTACTTGGCCAAGAACATAAGTTTGCTCTAAAGATGTTCAAATTGATATCCGTGTTGGTTTGAGATTTTAGTTAAGTAATATATTATAAAAACTGAAAAGCAGAGACCGCAAGATAAATGGTAACAGTTGTCTCTACAAGATGGGGTACACCTTATTTATTGTTGAATATTATGATATGTACTGTGGCACGTTAACAATTACTCCAATGTAGAAGGAATTTATTATTTTATTTTACGAGTTTCAGGTTACAATTTCCATGATCTAGTTTAGTCAGGACGCAAACCACATTTGAAAATTAAAAGTATCTACATATTCTACATATATTAAATGTACTTCAGAGTTCCGCACAAAAAAATGTAATATAGGCCGCTATTCTTAAAAAAAATATCGGTATTTTTTTAAATTAATTAAATATGATTAGAATGTAAAATATAACTGAAAATTAAACCGATTTGTGAGTTTGTTGCAATATTTCTCAAGTCTTACGAAAATCAGTGAAAACAACAGGATCCAATTTGTCATTTTTGAATCTATTGTGCATTATTTTGCTACATTTCTTACTATCCCCAGTTGGATACTCGTAAATCCTTACAACAGGGGGGTATTCAATTTGCATTTAGAATTTGTCTTCTGTTAGCTCATAATGGATTGAATGAAGAGCTATGTAGGTTTTTTAACTGACCAAACATCATGTAAGGGGTACTGTAGTCTGAATTAAAACCTTTCTTAAATGTAGGTAATTTATAGACAATCAAATGAATTTAATTAAAATTTATATACAACATGTACAACATGTATATAGAACATGGACAAAAAATCCAATTTATAGGGAAATACATTTATGCCGATTTTGGAGCAATCAACTTATGTGCCGACTACCCACAGTTTCTATTAGCTAAATTTATTTTTTAGATGTCAGTCTCCGAGGCCTTTACTGGACATCGAACATTCAACTTACTTCCGATCTGGATCACAATTCACCGCCTTCCTACCACTCTGTTTCTAGAACGCCATATGAATGCCTCTCTTTGGGTGGCTTCTTCCACTCTCATAACCTCTCAGTTGCTCAAAGCCTCATCCAGGGAGGTCAAATCAACAGGTGAGAGATCCTCATACTATGCATGAAAGACAATATCTCTAACTAAACCAGAATACAAATGACAAATGTACAGGTATATTGAATTTTCAATAATTAAAGAATACAGTTTATGGCAAGACAATATTAAAATCCATAAAATTATAAAAATTAGTTAATTAAATTAACTTGACGAAGATATTTTGTAGAATAACGAAACATTTTGTAAATAAAGTTTTATATTGCTACAGATTTTTTTTAAATATTCTTTTTCAATTAATTAAAGACAATATAAAATTTTGTTGAATTACGAAGTCAATTTATAAAATGTATTGGTTGTAATTTTTGTATTTTCATCGCTGATAACGTGGCTGTAGCCACCAATAGTATGTCATTTCTAATTTAAAAAATCATTTGGTCGATTTATTTAAATTTGGTTTACTTATAAAAATGGCATTTGATCAAATTCAGCAATTGTTAATATTTTGTAGAAGACACACAGTATTTGACCATTTCTTTTGCATTTATGGAATGCTACTTTGGTTAGGTATGGCATCTAGAAGTAAATGTGAAATTAATAGTACAAATTTCATAATGGACCTTTTAGTAAACAATATACATTATCCATAAAATTCAGTTTGCAACATTAATTCTCTTTCAATTTGATTTGCTTCATTTTAAATTGTAAACATACTTTTTTAAACATAATGTATCTTATAAAATGCGTGCCATTTCTAACGTGAATGAATACTAAGAACATGAAACTTATTAGTTGTCATGTCACATATTTAATAGAATCTTATAAATTACACCGTTTTACAAAATTTCATTTATTGTTCCTTATTTAATTTCTGTAGATCGAAATTTCATGATTGTTCTACTCAAATTTGCTTTACATATTTAATGACTACTAATATATTATGCACCTCGAAATATTAGTGAATTCTTGTCGACTATAAAGATCAGTTTATTTATTTAGAAGCCAACTATTGGAGTTTGTTTTGCATTATTTACAACTTATTTTATTCTTTGTATTATTTTGAATTTTTTTATATACATAACGAGTACAATACAAGTAAAGCTAAAACTTTATTTTAAAATTATCTATTAGATGTGTTGGTCATGGAATAATCCATTAGTTAATTATTTCAAATGACTACGTACCATTACTAATATTATTCTTTCTTTATTACATTATGCCATTGTGAAGTGATCATTATGTAGGATATGTTAATCTCATTTAAAAATTAGCAACGTAGAAATATTTAAAACTTTAGTTAAATTGAATTATTTGTTTTATGTTGCTCATTTCTCTCTCACACACAAACTTGTATTAAATATTTTATAGCACATTCTGCTGGCCTGCCGAATGGTTTAGAAATGAATTTTTATTTCCAAAATACTACCAAAAGTTTATTTAAATAAGTAGTAATTTGCAGAATATGAAGAAACTATCGTACTTTAAATAAATTTGATTTGAACTTTTATTACAAATGCCGTCAATTTCATTATATTATAAATGTTAGAGGTAACTTTAGAGAGAAAATTTTATGAAAACTACCAATTCCTTAAATATGTCTGCCACCGCTTCGAACTTAACTCGGATCTAATTCAATTTGTCTTCTTACATAAAAGATAATTATGGATTTTTTTGTGATAAATAGAATTGTATAGCAAAACCATATTGACCTTTCATAGCACAGCTGATATTATTTTTTTATTGTTGTTTAAATTGGTGAACAGCGGCAGATTAAGTTTAAAATTGAAAATCAACGTCCTTATTGTTATTTTGTATTATAATACAACGCAGTGCTTAATAAGATACTTAGTCAATATATTGCATTATTTTTAAGACAGATCTCTTAGACCTGGGTGTCCCAGCATGAGCATTATAATTTTATTGTTATTTTTGATTGACACCATACGCTTCTAGTCGGGGTGTCCATAAATTTTAATGTTGGCTTGTTTGTGAATGGAATACTCCTCATATGTACAACAGACCAGGATATCGATCAATGGAAAAAAAAGTACCTATCCTATTTAATAAATATTTTTTTATAAAAACGATTCTGTTATTTTAAGTTATCAAAACGGTAAAGTAAATACCCACATGACGTTAATAGCGAAAATGATATTTTTATAATATTTAGCATATATGAGGAAGACAACTACTTTACTTGAAATCTTTTTTATAACATCTTCTTGTAGAATCCCACGCTTCTTAGGATGGATTTAATCGAATATAATATGATTAGTGTCATATTTATTATTTTTAATCACTGGCTAACTAACTAACTAACTAACTAACACATGTATCTCTTTTTAACTATAAATCTACTAAAAATATTGTTCAATGTGATGACTATTATTATATCCGAAAAAATGACAATTGCCGACTAATACTTTTTAAAAAAACAGGCCAACTTATAAAAATAGAAATGATCAAAATTTTAATTCAAATGCATACCTACATAAAAATTTTGCAATTTAGAGGTAACAAAATATCACGAGTAAAAAAGCAAATTAGGCCATTTGATCAAAGAAGTGTATTTTTGTTTGCTATAATTTTACTGATAAGTCGAAATTGATTTAAAGTTAAAGAGACCTCTCCTACTCCTTATGAAGATGCTTCAACCGTACATTTTAGCTGAAAGACTGAAATTACCGCATGGGAAAATTTAGTACAGCATCAAGATTAATTATGGCCATTTTGTTTAGGTATCTAACCTGTTTATATTTTATGATTTTCTAGTTATTTGATTTTGCAACCCATTCATAACTTTCTATTTGTTTGAATTTTTCGTTTTAAATAAAGCCAGAAAATTGAATTCACACTTTCCAAATAAATAAATTTATGCTTTTTGCCAATATAACACAAGATACCTACTGTTTCTGTGCTTAAATTCAAAAGCAACCTAGGTATCATCTGGAATGTTGTCTTCTCTATTCTATTACCTAAGGCAACAATGTCAAACACTGATAATATCAAACAAAATTAGCTAGCTCATATTAATTTTAAATTACCATTTTTTGTTTCATTTACCTGTGGTCGTCCTTAGTCCATTACTTTTTTCTTTGTTCACATTTTTTGTCTTTACAGGAGGCTATCTTCATAGAGATCTGATGCTAATGGCATTTAATTCAATTATGCTCTTCTTAAACATTGTATGAAGACATATACACATACATATGTGGTAAAATATATTTAAAATTGTTTGTCTTTTTTATAACATTGTTTAGTTTCTAGTTTCTTGTTTTAAAACAATGGGTTGGTCAACATAATATTATGTTACATTTTAGGTTTGTAAAACCATAATATTATTAATAACATAACATATTATAAGCATTTTTGTAGTTGCCAAAATTGATATTGTCATCATTTGTTTGATGAATAATCTTATAGTTTATACATTATTAGGTACTTATTAATTAACTGGATGCCGTAATAGTTTTTAATCGAGTAGGAAAGAGAGAACAACGGGCTAAAATAAATACGTCTTTTAATTGTCTCACTTATTATATTCTTTGATTTTTGAAAGTGACATATTTATGTTTTCTAAACATATTGTCTCCATTTCTTCCAATACAATAAGGCATCAATTATAAGGCAAGTTATGCATTTTAGTTAGAAATCAAATTCTCGAAACTTAGATGTTTATTGTTGTTAAAACTATATGATATTTATGTATGTATGTTTTTTTTATTTCATAGAAAGTGACGTCACCCACTCAACTTGACCTCATGTTTTTTAAATTTTAGCCTCGATTCTATATGACGTGATCAAGAGCCCATATGGCTATCTGTCCAACCTTGGTCAAAGAATTAAAAGTTTTTCACAAGAAGATATTGACACGCGAAAAATCGCTTTTGTCCATACAGGTTAGTATGCATTTTTAGCCTGTTCAATATTTAATTTTGGTAATTGAAGCTAACTGAGTTTTACGTAATTAAATGTCTCAGGCGATATGAAGACCTAACTACCAGTATGCTATTATTGGAAATAAATAATCTTAATGTTTATTTTTTGATTAATTTTATAAAAATTATGCTAATCGATTCAGTATTTGCGATAGAAATGAAACATTGCTAAAACAAAAAACATTTTACTAATTAGCTTTTTGCACACACTACATATTAGTAAATATCTGAGGTGCTAGGAGATAGTACCTACAATAATTTATAACATGCATCAATCTTCTTTGTAATAAATTGTTTAAGTTTGACAATGCGCAACGGAACTTTATTATACCAACTTCGGACCGGATATCCCGATTTCTGGGCTTCAGACGACAACCCCATGCCATTAGGTTGGGTTTGGCGGTTGTTCTAAAGAGTAATATAAAGCCAAAACTTTTATGATTTACTGTATTTGAGGGAAATTTATTACTGCTAATGGCAACTCCACTTTTCTCAACCTGTCAAATTAGATACTATAAAATTGCAGCTGAACCCATCATATCTACTAATTATACTATGATAGGGTTAAAGTTTCATATTCTATGATAAAAACAATTTAGAAGCAGGTTACAGAACAGGTTGGTCTGTGGAACATAACAAGTACGTTCTAAACATCACACTAACTCCATCATGCAAACCGTATCACGCAAACAGGTATTTATTAAATTTACCTAATAATTGTAAAGATTTTATATTACTATCAAAGTAGCAAAACACTATCATATTTTTATAGCAACAAAAACATAATGTCTGGAAATTTTAAATTAAACATGGATTTCTGTATTTAGGAAGGATGAGATGGTGAAAATTTTGTTAATTAGAAGGAAGATTATCAACAAATCCTTAAGGCTGCTAAGTAAACATGAGAGCCTTATTGAAAGCCATAAGATAAAAAAGACAAATGCAATTTATTGGTCGTAATATAACATTGGAACAAAATGCATTTTATCTTTTAAATATATCAAACGCAAACCAGTGAGTATAAGAAAAGAATGTGGCCACTATCTCTGATATTTTCACACAATAATTTTGTGATCTATATAAACAGGGTGTCTGCGGCCGGGAAAACCGGGAATCATACAAAAAAACGGGAAAATCGTGAAAAAACCGGGAAACGATATCTTGTATTAATAAGCTTTTTATTAAAGACGATGTCTTGAAGTCTTTTGCAATCTATAGCTAAACATTATTCTTATCGTAGTAGTGACCATATTGGTGACGTTTTTAGAACCATGTTTCCCGATCATGAAA